>JAOWBL010039300.1:0-27126 GCA_028564865.1 Zenarchopterus dispar | reverse complement strand
TATATATATATATATATATATGTGTGTGTGTGTGTGTGTGTGTGTATATATATATATATATATATATATATATATATATGTGTATATATATATATGTATATATATATATATATATATTTATATAGAAATGAAGCAGAAACTTTCTACTTTTACTGTATGTTTGTTTGCAACAGTGCCACAAAGACATCAGTGCAGAGAGAAACACTACACAAACACTGTTCACGCTCTGATGTGTGAAGTGCTTAATCTGGCTCTTTAGTAACAGTCCACTGAAACCACAATAGTCTACACACAGCATGTCAAATCACAGCATGTATAATCCAACATTTACTTTTCCCTTTGCACAACAGGCCCATATCCAGCAGTGAGGCATTTTAAAATGTAAGCAAAAGAATATTATATGAAATATAAAAAATGCATTCTTGTCAGAAGCAGAAGATATCAGGTGCTCAGTATGTGATTAGATGCATGTTTTTGGCCTTAACTGGTTCTCTAAAAAGATTGTTTGGCTTGCTCAAATGTTTAAAAAAAGGAAAGGGAAAGCTTTAAAGAAATGGGAAAGTTTATCTGTGGAATGAAAGAACAATTTATCAGCAGAAGATCCAATTCCTCAAAACCATTTATGTGCAGCACCCAGCCACATTCATGACACAATGTTTTCTTTTTGTTCGTTTTCTTCTTTTACCATTTTTAATCTTCTGTGCAACTGGCTAGGGAAAGAGGAGGGTTGATCAATGACCTGACACATACCATCAGTGCCCACAAACACAAATTTACCACATAACTTTGTTCTTTTCATTCTATAAAATAAATGGGAGGCTACTTTGGATATACTGCCCAGGGAGAAGCATTGCAAGTGAATATATTACTGACTGCGCCTATAGTGTATGTTTGTGGAGGTGGATTCTTGGTGACTGGGAGAAGAATGCAAGGGTGAACCAATATCACCACATTTCTTTTTGTTGCATAAAACAAACCCATTAATCATTCTGGAACTCTACAGTCGCATCATTTCTGCAGTACGGCTGCTGTAATTAAAATTACAGGGATCTTTAAAGAAAAAAATGACAGATTCTTACTTTGACTTTGTTTTTGCAGACATCATATGAACTGAAGCCAGTTTACACACACACGCACGCACACACATGCACACACACACGCACACACACAGACACACACACACACACACACACATATATATATATATTTATATATATATATATATTCATACATGTATGACGTACTACTATTTCAGACAAAAAAGAATACATTATACAGTATACATTTTCCCCTTGTGCCATTGTTTATCAAACAAAAATAAAGATAAAAAGGCAAAGGATTGTGTGGGTAATTCTTAGTATAAGAAGTTTAGTATTGCTAACTTTTAATACCATCATATTAAAAGTTAGGGGTACTACCTTTTGCACTTGACTGTATCTTAATAGGTCAATGGGAAACCCTGGTCTCGTATTTTCAGACTGATTTTTTTATTTTTTTTTGGTTTGTTTTGCTTTTGGTCTTGTATTTTCCGTGTTGTTTGTAATGTTTGTAAGTTATTCTCTTTGAACATGACACATTTGACAGATATATGCCTTTCCATGTCTCTCTTGTGTTACAGTTCATTAAAGCTTTTTACAATAAAACCTGGATTGAGAGATATTCAGAGCCAATTCCAGCAGAAACAGCTACTCTTCTGTGGTCGATTACAGTGTCTATATTTGCCATTGGTGGCCTCTTTGGAGCACTGTCTGTCACTGTAATCATCAAAATGATAGGAAGGTAAGTGTGCCTAAAATAACATACCTACTCCACACTTGTTCTGTCCTGGGAATCCAGATTTCACTGCTGTTAACACAAGGACTTCAACACAGTTTTCAGATATCTTGAGGCTGTTATATGTCTATTGCATGTATTTTACATTGGAAGTTCTTGCACAGCCACAAGGAACTAACCTTCTAAGTGATAACATAAACGGGAACATCTAGGCATTACATAGTACTGTTATACTGCATGGTGTGGGACGTGAGGTCTTAATGTGTGGAAAACCTCTTCAGCCTTCCCTCTCAGCCTTACTTCCTTTTTTGTATTTGACTGACTTCTCAGTCTTTTTTCTCATATAAATGTTCAGACCCACTTCCATTTTTTTTCTCTGTAGTCTCTGCTGGAGTTCATAAATTTCTGAGTTTAAAACAAAACAAAACAAAAAAAAAAAACAGAAACAAATATGTGATATGTATTTATGGATACAACCAAACTAGTATGTGAAATCACAAATGCACACTGCTGATATCAAATATTTCAGTCACCTTCCAGCTGTGGACTGAGTTAATGGCATTGTCAAATTGTACAACTTACACTTTTAAGGTGCAAATGATGCAAAAGTTTGTAAAACATCCAGGGAAAAAATAGGGCAGGTTTTGGCAGATATGTTTAAAGCTGCATCAAAGAACTTTAGTTCAGAGGACCTCCCCCACCCTCCTTCTCAGCATGGAGAGACAGTTGCTTTTCTGACACTGTCTAAGACTGTTCAGTCCCTTGTTCAACCAGTCTTTTCTTTTATCTCCTGTCATTACTTTATTGGGTCTCTTAGTCATCTTGGCCAGGTCAGCTCTGTCAGCTAGTTTCATTGTCGTTGATGTGGGACATACTGGCATAAACCAAAGTCCAGCTGTTGTAAGAAATGACTGGGATAGGTGGTCCTTCAGGTAGTTTTTGTGGAAATAAGAATGAGAGACCACAAGATCTCTAGACAATAATGTCACTCAACATGGATGAAAAACAACAAAAAACACATTTTTCTGCTTCAACATTCAATCACAAATCAAACTTCCAAGACTTTGAAAGGTACATTCACAGTGTAGTGTTGTCTTGGCAAAATTAATCAACACTGTGTTATCACATGGCATGGGTTACTGTAGTTACTACATGCATATTCAGTCTTGTAACAATCACAGTGTGAAACAGTTACCCCCAAGCTCTTTAATCCATCTACCATAAGTCTAATTCTCTAAACTTATATGTGACCCCTCAAACAACGGTGGTACTGCATTTAAACTTTGCTATTAAAAAAATTAAACTATTCCCTGGATTATTCTCCTGCAATTTCTGTTGGTAGCCCAAGTTCTGTGAATTTTGTTATCTAAGCACTTTCATTTCTATGTTAAGGCATTAGAGATACAAAAGTCATCAGATACACTACACAGCGAGATTACATGTTTGGCTCATCTGAGGTGAAATGCATTATCCTATTCTAGGCAGCATTGCCTTTAGCTTGCATTCCTAATTTCAGGCCTACACTAATCATCCTGAACAAAAAATTAACTCTGAAGTCTAGTACAGTCATGGTCTTTAATCTTTCGACATGCTTTAAGAATCTGCTGTCTGATATACAGTATACAGCTGTTTCCATGTACATCTCTGAATTTGTTTTACATTGACTTTTTAAGTCAACATCTGAATACAGATCTGGCTGTAGTTTTGACACAGTTTCCTAATGTTGCTGAAAATAATAAAGAATGTTTTTTTTTTTGGGTCTCTAGTATTCAGATTAATTGTTAATTTGTTGCCATAACCTGGGCTTAAAGTTTACTTGTATAGGATCAATCAATAATTTTGCACTCATTATACTGAAATATGTTTTCTTTGCCTTACAAAGTGCCGCAGTGGATCCCGAATAACTCAAGCAGCATTAGGTTTTACACCATCTTCCCCTCATTACCCCTGAAGGTCCAGTCGGGAAGACAGCTGTTCCTATTAAGAGGTGGCAGTCTAGAAGTTGTTGCACGCTGGTTTTCTCACTCCCTCCGCCCACATGCAGCATCATCTTAAAGCAACGTGTTTTCCTCTGGAGCAAGTTGTAGATTTTTTTTCTTTTTTTTATATAACTGATTATAATTTTCAATAACTTGTGTAGACACCAATGACATAAATATGTCGGAGGAGTTAAGTGGGAAAAATTATTTCCTTCTGATCCATTGGAAGTGGTTTGACAGTTTATGCTGCACTGTGAGATCCAATCTCACAGCCCAGCATGTTCCTCAGGTTTCCCCCAGCTTTTTCTAAAACTGAGTTTTACACCACATTTGCAAAGAACTGCAGCGCTGCATGTCCCCTTACCCTCCATGGGCAGACCAATTGCTGACATCAGTGCGTCAAAATAATATACATTCAATATACGTTTACTGTATACATTTGTATACTATTATAATATACTATTATTGACCACTGATGAGGGTGTTGGTGTCAGAGCAGAGACAGAGTTCTGAAGATTCTGTTCAGTCATTTCAGACAGTTAAGATGCCCTAATGATTCACCTTGGATTTTTCAAGTGGGGATTTTCAAAAGTGTTGATTAGACTGAAAGGTATTATACATTCCCCCGGCATATTCTCTGCTAGACATCTGGGAGCCAGCTGGTAGTTACTCAGAGGTTGACATTCAGATGTCAGAGAGAAGAGTAGAATATATATCAGCAGATGAGAACACATAGAGCAATCTAAAAAGAAAACTACTTCGGAGCGTTATGAAGTGGTCATTAAAAGTTTGCTGCGGAGCTTATACAGTATGTTGTTTTTTGTCTTTCGTTTTAGAGGTGTTATGTGTTTTATCATAAAAACATTTTCACGATGAAGATGTGTAGTGATATTAATGGTGATTGTGTGTATTTTTCCTGGCCTACAATGTAGCTTTGGCCCACTTTGAGATACTGTGCTGCTAACAACCTCACTGACGGAAAGCAAAACAATGTTTTCTTTTTAGCCTGGACATTAAACAGTCCTGCAACACAGCCCCCCCGGACACTCCTCTCCCACCTCCCACCACCACCACCACCACCTTTGGCGTTTCACCTGCTGTTTCCACTCAAACACTGCTTTGACAAATCATATGCGTAATTATGCTAGTGGGGTAATATCTTGGCAAAAAATATGCTTTTTTGCATTCAAATGTGTGCATATATATCCATCAAGCCAGGTGTAATAATCTTCTTGAATTTGGTGAAATATAAGAGCCAGAGGTTTTTGTAAAAGGTATTGGGAATGCCAACAAAACTCTTTTACCAGCATTTGTAGGGGTAAAATGTTTTATAAATTAGCCGATGCATGAAGAAGAACCATTCTGAGGGTAAATATTTTATACACCTACATATCTTCTACAGAACTAATATTATTATACAGGCTCCAGATTGATTTAGTTACATTAAACATTTACATTTTTATATACAGTTACATAAACAGTTACGTAAACATAAACATAAACAGTTACATTTTTATATACAGTGATTATGCACACAGCAAGAAGGTCCATGGTTTGAAGGTCTTCTTGTGTTGAATTTGCATGTTCTCCCCATACCTGGGTGAGGGCCAGCATTCTGGTTTGCTGCCATATTCCAAAAACATTCATGTGAGATTGATGCTACAAAATTGTGTGTGGGAGTGAGTGTGGGTGAGCGCACACATTTCTAATTCTCCTTAAATAGAGCTGAGCGTTTGTCCATCCCAACCTCTTTATAAAATTAGTCTTTTTTTTTTTTTTTACAAAACAAGGTAAAACAGCCCAATTTACTTATGTTACTTGGTTTTATGTTGAGTCAAGCTGCTCACTGTGGCTCATATAGTATATATACATACATGAAAGAGATAATTATTGTCTCCTTTTATATTTTAGGTACCACAAACTGCCATCTTAGCTTTTCTGGACTTCACATAAATTTGGCCAAGTCTTGTTCATCAGCATACAGAAGAAAAATGTAGATTTTGCTGTCTTATAAGTCATACAAAACATAGTTGTGAACAAATCTGTGTTCGACTTAAAGTGTTGGGAATAAGATGACAGAAGAATAATCTTTGATTCATTAGGGTTGCTTTGATATTTCTAAGTAGGGATTTTGAACTTTAAGAATTCAATAAATAAACAGCAAAGGTAGGTTTAGGGATTTCTGGATGACATCATATCAGTAGATTTTTGAAAGAAAATAGCATAAAGACAAGGAATGTTAGTTCTCTTCCCCCCAAAACTTAACAATAAAAAAGAGGACATAGGGGGTCGATGTTGTACCCACACCATCGTTTTTGTAATGCTTCTGACCAGAATCTGATCATCTAATGCGTTCAGGGTTTTTTTTCTTTTAAATCTACACCAGCAAATGCACATTTGTGTTAATATTCTTAATTTTAATGATTTATTTCAGTTTTTCAGATGATGTGAAAACCTATTTGAATGTATTGGCTTGATATGTGCAACTTCCGGTAGAGAATGAGTTTCTCTGCTTTAATGCTCTTGTTCACATCCTGCAAAAAGCTACAATTACTCCCATTATTCTTTTACACAAACTCTCCTTAACCTTCTCACCTCTGCCAGTTCCTGCTTCACTTACACCTCGCTTTTGACAGATGTCACATAAATTTCCTGTGATTTTTATTTGCCACAATTTAAGCTCTACATTTTTACATAGTGCACTGAAAAAAGTTATCTTTTTTAAAGTTTTGATAAGACTTCTTTCTAATGTTCTTCACTGACTGATTCATATGTAGTAATTTGTAATAATGTCTTTGACTTTCAGAAAGGGAACCTTGCTGTTTAATAATAGCTTTGCTATATTAGCTGCTCTGCTGCTGTCCTTGGGTGAGGTATCAAAATCTTTTGAGATCCTTATAATTGGGCGGATCATTATCGGGGTGAACTCAGGTAAGTGCATTACTGAAAGCATATTTTAAAATTCACAGTTCATTTCAAATGTTACACAGTGCAACACAAACTAGTTTGTGATATGAGAGAGAACCCAGAAAAATGTGCCATGTAATTACAAATGTAAAATTATGACAATATAACCAAAATTTTGGTTCATCATATTAGTTAAGGTCAATTGATCCTCCACCCTCCAAATAAACGCACCAACAACTGAGCTGAGTTGCTGAACACAGCCTCAGGGAAACATATTAAGAAATGCTGTTTCTTAAAATAGGATTAGGTCTTCTATCTAAACTTATGTAGAGTCAGATGTTTTTACTTCTTCAAGCAAATAAATAATTTGAAAAATGTGTAAAAGAGGGCACAAAGCATAACTCAATCCCAGTGAGAAAATATGTGGAAATTGGCAACTGTTAAATATTAATGAGGTGATAATTAGTGTACAACAACATGTCTAACACACACCACCTATGAAAATATTCACAGCAATAATTCTGCAGTTCAAGGATGAAACAACATGTAATTAAGACAGTGCAGTGCAGGCTTTTATCTGCCAAAAAAAAAAAAAGTGGCAATGTTTTTTTTTTTTTTTTTAAGACAATGTTTTACAGACTGATAAAAGCTATTAGAAATCTAAATGGTATTTCTTTCATATTACAGCTGTTTTTTCCTTGTGTAGCCTACTCTTATCGGCTCCTTTTGAGTTGACAACTTTTTCCAGCATTAATTCGTTGAGTCTTTTTTATCATGCGTCTTACTTCTGTCTTTTTTCTGTTGTCGGCAGGTATTGGTCTTAGTGCCCTCCCCATGTACCTGGGAGAGATTTCACCAAGACATATAAGAGGTTTTATTGGCCAGTTCAACTCCATCTTGATCTGCTTAGGAGTGTTCATGGGGCAGGTGCTGGGGCTCCCAGAGATACTGGGTCAGGTCAGTGGTGTGTACGCTCTGATAACATGCTTTTGTATGAGTCAAATCTCCCTTGTATACTACAAAAAAAAAAATAATAATAATTTTTGAGAGAGTATAACACACAACCATTTGTTTTTGATTATGTGAGTCAGAAAATTGTCAGTATTAAGTATGTGTTTAGTGTGTGTGTTCACACCTGCATTTAAATGTGTACCTAAGTGCCTCTTAAGTGATCCAGTCTAACTAAAGCTAAACTGGAAATAACAAGATGAAGAAAGTCCTCTACAAACTTTTTTTTCAACACAGGAAAAAAACAAAGCAAATATATTTAATACAAATTAAGTTGCATCTAATACAATTTTGCAGTCATTCACATTCAAAATCAAATGAGCCATCATCTAAGCTGATGGCGTTAGTTTATCAGGTGGTCCCTGAATCTGCCCCAGGATGCTTTTGTGTTCAGACTATGAAGAGAATGTTGCCACAAGTGTCCCAGACCTCCTTCAAATATGTCCTGAGTGATCAAATATGAATCTGTCCTGGATTGTGTTCAGACTTTGCAATAAAATGGTCACATTTATCCGAACTGGCTCATAGAGTACCATAATCAGCATGTTTTATTTTCTGCATTATGACGTTAGCATTTGTCACTACCTAATAATTGCATGTACACCCTTTGACAAAGATAACTACATCTTAGAAAGCACCAATTCCCTTTAAAAGCAAGCTTCCCCTTCATTTCTTGGTTACCTGTACAATAAACCCTGGAACAGTGATGTAATTTCCCTGGCTCCAAAGTATCCAGGAGTAATTGCCACTGAGGTGTGTTGGACAACCCTGTTAGAAAAATGTCAGGGCTTTGCACAAGCGTATGTGATGAGTTGCAAATCAGAAATTGCTGGATTTGAAGGTAGGTTTTTCTAAAAACTATATATGAATCTGTAATAACTGAGATCATGCTTTGAGTCCTTTTATTGAAGTACTCAGCATTCTCACAGTCATTTCCCACTTATCTCTTTTTCCCTTAAGGGAAAAAAAGAATAAGGCTGATATGTTGGGATGTCATCTTTCTTTTTAAAAGTAAACAAAAATATCAATAATAAATATGAAAACCACCTTGACACGATTTTTCATCTTTCACTCCAAAAACACAATACATTTGGAAATAGATAACATTTCCATGGCCGAAGATGTGTTTTCACACCAGTGACCCTGAGGATGATCAATATAGCAAGAGTAAAGACAGTGAAATGGTCATGCTGTAGGCTATAGGCCCCTGTCTCGTTTATCAAGGTGGGAGGCATTTCAATCTTGAAACCAAAAACAAACACATTCTATCAGAGATATACAGCTATGCTTATGCAGGGTTATGTTTTATAAATCCAAGTCATCGGGGATTGTTAACAAATGGGCAAAAGCCCGATTTCCCCTATCATTTAGCTATTTATGTGGATGGGCTGGAAACTCTGACTAACTTACCTGTTTCAGCATCAGCAAGGTTCCTCTAAAATGCTACAAGACATTATGCACAGCCGCTCTGCACAGCTGTGGCTATTTATAGAGCTCATCATTAATTCATTCCTTGCACACTGTCATTAGCAGTGATTTCCCAGCCATTTAATGCTGGGAAAGTAATCACTGTTGTTTTTTCATCAATCAGTAAATAAAATAAAATCCAAGTAATTTGGATTCTACAGTAAAATTCAAAGAATGAAATAAAATGATGCACCAGATAAATATGCTATTGAATCAATCCATTTAAACAATATATTATGTTTATAAATACATTGGTGTTTACCTGGACAACAGACTGGACTGGAGATGCAGCACTGATGCTGTCTGCAAAAAAAGCAGACTTTAATTCTTCAGGAAGCGCAGGTCCTTCAGTGTTTGCAGTAAGATATTGTATATTTTTAATAAGTGTATAGGGGAGAGTGCTAGCCCATCTGCATTTGTTGAGGTAGCAGAGAACCAATGACTTAAAAAAGACAAACTGGTAGAGAAGGTTGAATTAAATTTAACTGAACTGAATTAACTGAACTGAAATTAGTTGATCACTTCTTTGTCTATCTTATATCACTTGGACAATCAAGTGCTCATATAGAGTTTGCATGTTTGCACGAAGAGATTGTTTTCACATCAAATTTGATTTGCTTCTTGCAAAGACTGTTGACTGAGTCGTTCCTCATGCCTAATCTGTTACCTATAGCATTAAAAGTCCATGTAGAATGTCTTTATCCCCTCCCCCCCCCAATTCAAACTTTAATCTCATGACTCCAAGGACTCTCACGTATTAGCCGTACCCTCAATGGCCTTCATGTGCCATGAAGGTGAGAGTTTGAATGCCAATGCCTACCTTGCTGATGAGCTCTCATGTGACAGCACTGACTTCTTCAACTCTGAAGCCTCCGTGTACCAGATAGCTCCATTTTGGCTTGACATTCAAACTTGAGCTGGCACTGGAGAGAAAAAGCTCTATCTCTGCTCACATTTAATTATTTTCCTTCACTTTCCCAGCCTGCCTGACAACACTTTGCTATCAGTCACCTCAGCCCCTTCTCAGTACTGTCGGTGTCTGGTTCTATCTGTCCCTTATTATAGTGAGGTTAATTGTAGGAAATGTTCGTCGCACCTCGATAACCCTTAAGGGGTTATCCCATGTCAACTTCCTCTACATTGTATTCAAACAGATTTAACTTGAGGATTTGGTTTTCTGCTGAAAGATTATCATGACAGGAATCCATCATCTACACACTTACCATTTTCATTTTATCTTTAAGGTATGAAGGCAGATGTTAGCCTCAGGCACATGTGCTCTGAAAGCCAGTCAGTTGTGCCATGTGAAAAGAAGGCTAATAATATCGAGTGCTCTCCTACTGACACGTTCTGTTGACTCTAGATCACCAGTTTCTTTTGGCGCAACATAAAAACAATGAGTAATGGAATAAATGTCCCCTAAACACTGTTGGAGAACAGCCATGTGCAGAGTTTGTTTTTAAAAAGTCAAAATCTAAGAGCAAGAGGTCTCAAAGAAAAGGCCTGGGATGATGATTCTGTATACCAACAGAAATTGCAGCTCACACCATGATGCGACCCTGGTTTGCTCCCACATCTGGCTTTCTTAAAAATAACAGGCTTGTATGTCATTGCAGTGTCACTGTGTATCTCAGTGATGGCTGCGGTATTGCTTTTAGCTGTGTACATTCAGAGTTGGATCATTGAGTACTGGAAATGATGATTATTTCTCTTGTTGCAGCTGTGTGATTAATCAGCAGTGTTTGTTTGGTGTATGTGATTTAACTCACTCTGTTGGGTTGATTACTGTCTAAAGCTATCGGGCCAGTTCTACTGTTGTTGGCTTATATAAGGCTAAGAGCTTAACCTGGTGTTAAACCCCTTCATGAAGGGGTCTCATGACCTCTTTAACCTCATTATATTTCTTTTTTTTAAAGGCACAAGCTATGTGGCTACATAGCTCAGCTACTTATCCTGAGCGTATTGCCTCATCATTTACATTTTACTCAAGTTTGTAGAAGCTTATCTTTCAACCAGATTTGATTCCTTGCAGCATGTTGAAGTGTCAAGGGCCACACACTGAACCCCCACATTTCGCATGATATTTATATGGATATATGCAATAATAAAAATAAACTACTTTTTATGCTCACTGTATCTAAATAGTGTCTAAATGTAACAGGAAACACTGTATGAGTGCATGTGTCAATAAGAACACTTTTGATGTGCTGTAGAACCTATAGAAGGTTAAATGTTGACCATTTGTCATTTCTCCATTGTTATGCCGGCCATCATTCTTGTTTCCACATGCTATCAACACCCTCACACACATACATGCACTTGGCATGTCCGTCTATAGCTCATTAAAATTAAAAGCGGGATATTTGGGGACAGAGTGGACTTGGGACTGAAATGGGTAAATGGCATGTTTAATTAATTAGACTAAATGTATAAGTTAAGGGGTACAAATGGGCTAAATGGACATGGGTTAAGAAAGGGGATAAACAGTGTGAATCCAATATAAGGACATTGGACCTCATATTAATCCATGTTGGCCCCCCCAAAAATCAGAAAGATCTCACATTGAGTTTATATGTGCAAATACAGGCAGGAACCTGTGGACCGACCTGCTTGGTACCTATATTTGTAGCCTACTTTTAATCCATATTATTATAAAAAGCAAGTAGGGCATGTGCACTGAAATGTCAGTACATACACACTCATGCTATGTTTATTTTGATAATTTCACCTATCTGTGTTGCTATTTAACAACTGTTTTAAAGCTTAGCATAAAGCCTGCTTTCACAGATAAATATGCCGGAGCTTCTTAAACTAGGTATTCTTGGTTGCTAGTTTCTAATATTCATAATTTCAAGTACAATATGAAGCAGAAGAAAAGGCATCTGTTCACCTTAAAATATCAGTTTCAGTTTAATTTGATGAAATATTTGCTTACTTTTACAAAGCGTCATGTAGCTGCAGGAATCTGTATTCAACTCTTCGCAGGTTATCCTGCAGAGCCACGCTTATCCCAGATTAGCACGCTCAGACCAGCTTTTACTTTTGAGAGCTGTGTGGCTGTTTACTGTTGCCTAACAAACTTTGTAGTTTCCCCTTTTATTATTTAGAATTTTATTGTATTTTTTTAATTGTTTATTGTAGTTTTTTAAATAACTGTCTTTAGACACTTATCAATACACTGATAGATAGCGATAAAAAATCTACTGTTCTCCAACAACTGATTTACTATCTTTATAGTATGCAATCAAATCTTTTGATATTTGTGTTGAATTACTTGAGTATGAGGATTATGATTGCAAAATTATTGGAATAAGATTATGAAAAATAAATACCAGAAGTACCTCAGTTTCTGAGATTTTTAAGATGGGATAAAAATAGAATGATAAGAAAATGATTAAGTGATTTAATCAAGCTATACTGACACTGATCATTAAGAGAAGGTAGAGGATTTTCCACCATAAGTGAAGATGTTAGGGACTAAGCTCTCTTGAGGAATCATAGCACATTTTTCAGGACAAAGTTTAAAATGTGTCAAGTGGTGAGGGGGAGCACCACTTTATTTTTAAACCAAACACACTCCCTTCTTGCCAGCCTTGAACCTAACAGTATGCTACTTGATGCTTTCTTCACTCATGAATATACACTGTGCTTCCTCCTCAACATTCTCAACAAATACCAGGCCCCTTGATTTTTCCAGTTTTCTCATTAAATGTAGTTAACGGATAAATGGAAATGGAAATGTATTAATTTTCATGCAGCATCTGGTTTATCTGTGTAATTGTTTGCATTTTTATAATGTAGGACAAAGACTTCAAAGACCTAACTGTATCTGCATCCACTTTGGGGTCTAATCCTTTGTGCTGTGTATGTGCATAATGCATATCTCCAGCTGTTCATTAATTGTAATTCCAACAATTAAATGACAAGAGCAGCAAACATATTATGAGACTGGCAAATATTGAATGCTGCTCACTTCTACATAAATTCTGGGTACCACTGCCAATACAGGGTGATGGTATGTGTACTGTGATAAATCCATTTTCTGTTAGCTTCTTGTGTCTTTCTTCTAGGCTCTTCTTTGGCTCAAATTCAGTGAAACAGAAATTATGATACTTTCCCATTTCACGTTTCTTCCTATGAACAAAAAATAACTATTTAGAAAAAGCAACTACTGTAGTAATTTCCCAATCAAATGGATTCCTGCTTTTATGATTGGGTATTTTCATTCTTAGTTGGCTGGTGTGCACAAAGAAATAAAGATTTGGATTCTGAAGTATGTCTGTCTGTTAATCCCCTCATTCTTGGTTTGGCCAGTTTCTCCTGTATTTTCTTCCAGTGTGACTTTGCTCTGACATTTATGCTGGTGAAGAGTCGGAGCTTCTGGGGAAGCAGTGACTCGTTTCTTATGTATAAGTTATTGATCTGCCCTAACTTTTATTCTAACCCACAGACCACCGTTATAAATATTATAGTGGGGTATATGTTTCTGTGCAGCTTTTTTTTTTTTTTTTTGTATTCTGCAATGTCCTTTGTTTCCATGTCATTTCACAAGCACACCACAGACTTGTGTGACATATACTTTCTAATAAATCCATAACAATGGTCTGTGTGGGTTCCTGGTTCTGTCACTTTATTAGGGCTCCTTGTGATGGCCGCTTCTGCTAATGAGAGTTGGTCGAGGATGTCACTTGTTGTCAAGTGTAAAATTGTGATAAGCTTTGACAAATGATAATCTAACCTTCATGCTCAGCCACTGACCTCCACAAAGAGGCATGTTTATTTGGTTTTACAGCAGATGCAGGCCTTTGGCCAGTCTATTACTAAATACTCCAGAGGTTCTTATGCCATTAGCATGCCTCAAACGCAGACAAAGGTTAGACTCTGTGGCGTTAATGAATCTTTATCTATACTCTGTATTCAACATCACACCTATCTATGAAAGCTCTGGAGATGGTAAAAGGATTGATTGACTTTAGTCCTTTTCGTGTGAGATAGATTGTCCTGTTGGTACCAGGGATATGAATATTTTAGTATGCAGTATTGTGTGTGTATAAAGTTTATGTATGCTTTAAGTTTTTTTTTTTTTTGAAGTTTTAACATTGCAGAACAGCTTCTGTGGAGCTTTAGGGTGCAAACATGTCAAAATAATGTCTCTATGGATTTAGCTGAGAGACAGCTTTTGAGTTATTTACATTTTTGTTGCACCCGAGCAGATGCCATGGTCACACGGTTATTAGCTTTGTTTACTTTTGAAACAATATTAAAGTAAGCCCCCAAGTGAGCTTATTAACTCTACATTGCAAAAATTCATTTCTAAGAAAGTTAAAAACAAAACCTTGTTTCAAGAAAATTTCTTTTTCTTCCTACTTTTAAGAAATCTAGTCAAGAAAATCTTTCTTAGCCTATCTGCAGGTATTTTTCCTTAATACAAGGCAATTGGACAAGATTTAAGACTGGAAAAAATAGGCTTAGTTCTAGACTGGCTTCTTTGCGAATATGCATGCAGACATGGCGCAAATATAATATCCACCAAAACATTTTGCAATAAGCAACATTACACCTTGTGTGAATAATAACAGCATCAATGACATAAATAACAAACTCCTTCTTTTCATTTGTCGCCACAGCTGCTCACGTGTTTCCATTTTACCCTGTCTTGTGCATCTTCCTTTCCCACGCCAAACACCTTCATATCCTCTCTCACTACGTCCAGAAATTGTCTTTTTCTCTCATCAGACAGCGCTGTCTCCAGCATTATCTACCAGTGTATTCACTACCCTTACACTCTATATGTCTGAGCCATCTCAATCTAGCCTCTCTTACGATGTCTCTTAATCTTAACATCTTCAGCTCTGCCACCTCCAGCCCTGCTTTCTGTCTTTTGTGTGGCACAGTAAGTGCTGGGGATGACGCAGTCTCCAAGCCATATAGAAATGTTGTTCTCTCAAATGTCCTCCCCTTTCCTTTTTTATTGCACTCAAGACACTCTCCTCCATCCTCTCAACTTCTGTACTTTTATTTTTGATTCAGACCCCTCTTTTGATAAACAAGTCTTAAGTGGTTATTAAATAAATAAATACATTAAAACAGTTTTAAACTATAGGCCATAGATAAACTGAAACCCACTTTGTCTTTTTTGTTTGTTTCGTTTTTGTAATTCTTTTTATATTAGCCTACCTTTGTGTTTACTAATGCGCTTGCAGATGGTGCATAATGTGGCACCATGACTGCTGACTGGTTCCACACTGCCCGAGCACATCACACTGGTCCTTGCCTCTTTGCACTGGCTTCCAGTTCATGCTTTAATGGCCAGGCACCAACTCACACCATCAGTCTCATGCATTTTCTCTGAGAACCCGATTTCTCTTGCTGGGAAAGCTTGCATGTCCAGTGCTCAAAGCTGAAACAGAAAGTTGGCAGAACCTTTGCTGTTGCTGCACTTGATTCGTGGAACCAGCTGCCACCCAAGATCATTAGGGTTCCCTCCATCTCGTTTCAACCTTGATTTTTAGCATGTCTTAGTCTGAGCAGTTATTTTAAGCTCACGTTAACAAACAAACTGAAAAATAATACCCAATACACCAAAATACTATGATCACTTATTTTTCTCTTCAGGTAAAGCCAAGACAAATAATTGTGGTATTTCTGGCAAAAAATGAAATCTGCTTTCACCCTTAATTGTCCACTAACAAGAAGCAACCAGCACAATTTGTAGCAGCCTGTTTATTTTATTGCATTAATATATTTTGAAAAAAAAGAGGTGTATGGCCAATTTTAACCATGCACATGTACAGACTTTTTAAAAATCTACTGCTAATACAATGTAAAATAATTCTCCAAATTGTGCTTAGGACGGTGTGCACAAGTGTTGCTATGATACATTTTCTGACCTGTGGCTCCATATCATCAACAACTGTGGAAATATGCTGGTTTCCTTAAGTCAGTCATCTTTATTTGCTTTATTAAATCTATAAGTTCTGACATAATCTCCTTGTCCAATGCAGATTAGTGATTCATTAATAAATATCACTTTTATCTAGTCATCTAGTTATCCACAGTCAGTGAGTGTTTCTCTCTAACCCAGTGGCAGGGCCGTTGTTTGGATCTTGAAGCACATGACGTCTTTGGAATTTTCTTATGTTGGTTCATTTATTTAGGAGTGAATAAGGTTTTGAACTAGTAACTTATATAAAGGTGGCATTTGGAAAACAGAATCGAAATAAACAAATTGAGCAAAATCCATTTTCTGTCAAATTTATTATTTTCATTGTTGGTGAGAATAACAGTAAGAAGAGGGTCAAGGTATGACACTGGAATTGTTGGTTGTATGTTGTTCATGTTAAAATACATTTTTAAAATTTGCCACCTCACATCTCAGAGTTTTTTCCTCTTTTGTGTGACTTGTTTTTGAACTGTGACAAACTGTGCTAATCTGTGTTTTATCAGACATCCTCGCCTTGTTCACCTCTCCAGCTCTTGTGGTGTCACCTCTGTTTGTTGTCTTTTATGCTCCTCTCTCACTTCTGTCCTGCTCACTATAATGTTGCAAGCACGTGACAGCCACCATGCAATCAAAATGTCTTTTTTTTTTCTTCTAAAACATAGAAAAAAAATCCTGTTTGCAACAATTAAACAGTTTGGATTTCCATATTAATTGAAGCAGATGCTGTGGGTAAGAAATTCAGAGAAAATTAAGTAACCTTAGGTTGTTAACATTTTCATTTACTATGTAGCATGTTTATAATCTCTGTTGCAATTTTTCTTGTCCTGAGATCTGGGGTAATACAAAAAACCACCAGGTGCAGTGATGTGTGGTGCACTGCTGCTTTGTTTTCTTCTATCTAGGTGTAATCACTGTTTACGATGGGCTATTCTGTAAATCTAGTTTCCTACAGCCAGTTTTCTATATTTTGGTCTCAAATTACCATTTCATTTTTATTCTGTTCGTTTTCTTGTTACTTCTATGTTTCCATTTTGCAAGCTTCCCACTGTATGTGTTATTGCTCCCAATTTGAGAAGCAGTTGTCTGGGACTAACTGACATCTTTCGCCACACTCTATGTTGAATTACCTTCTTGGAGGAGTTTTATAATCTCCTCCATTGCTGCAGCTGACACCTCTCCAGAAGGTGAACTCATTCAGGAGGCAAACACTGCTGTTGTGTTTGCTGTCCTTGTCAAATATTGCTGCGACTACTGCACCACCACATCCTAGGAGAAAGTTTTTGTTTCACTGAGAGAATGCAAGCTTTGGAGAAATAATATTTGACACCTTCATCATATAACTCTTCATGTCTGGTTTAATCAGCAGTGAATAAATTGTTGGAAGCCCTTTTAAGTTGCCAATCAGATGACTTTGTAATGTTTAAACAGAGTTTAGCTGTTCCTCCTGCTTCCAGTCTTTTTATGGGTTTATATTCCACTAACTGTGGATGTTGCAGTAATACAGAAGTTTAAAAAAAATCTGGTTTCTGTAACTCCAAATAAACAGCTGGTAAGCCTGTGGTCAGACATCTAGAAGCTTTAATTCTAGGCTTTCTGCGTATATTCTCCCCTATAGATAGTTCAGTTTTAAAATTCTGAGAATGGGACAGCAAAGACTACCTGTGAGTTTACTCCTCTGACAGGGAATGAGGAAAACAAGTTTTTGGAAAAGGTGACATTCATCACAGACAGCTACAGGCAGAAGGGTGATAGTCTTCTCTTCTGATCCTGGCAGATGTCCGCCTGAAGAATACCAAAAGTTAAGATACTGGTGGAGTGAGAGTTTTACAAACCTTCACATTTATTATTATACAGAAATACAATATCTCAACAGAGTTCTTCTAGGTACTGAGCAGATTACTGGAGGTTGCAAAAGCTTGAAACGGAAAGGGAAACATCCTTGCACTGAGGTAGTTACTAGTATGAATGTCATTCCATGCTTTTAAATATCAAATCATGTGGCACACCATGTGCATAACTGTTTAGTGAGAAAATGTTCTTATTTACTCATTGCTTATTCTCCCAGAGAGCAGAACATTATATAAATATGCAGTGATGTTCAGCCAACAGTGAGTAAGAGTCTTAATTATAGTGCCTGCTGTGGAAATGAAGATTACTCTTAACTGTTGTGGGATCAAACTTTGAAAAGTTTGTGATTCATTACACAAGTGTGTGATGTGCAGGTAAAGTAATTAAGATTGACTTAACATGAAGTAGATAAGCCTGTATAATTGGATGCACTCCAGATGTGGTTCAAATGACATGTTCATTATCTCTGTCTGAAAACTTACCTGTTCACACAAACCCCATCTCTGATTTTATGGTTGTCGTCTTTCCAGCAGACGGAGCTATGTGAAATCCACATTCTTCTCTGTTTTATTCTTCTCAGCAAAGCTAGCGTTCATCCTTTGTTTCTGTTCAGTCACAGTGTGACAACGTACAGCCTTGGAGTTCTGTATTCTCACAGGAAATAACTATAAGGAAAAACTGCGCAGCTCTGGAAAACAGCAGTACACCATTTGTCTGCTTTATTTGGTTTACTGTAAGCAACTACCACTCTGGTTCAGAGCTGGGTTTTCCAAACTATGATTTATCACCAGGGCTGATGGGATCAGGGCATAAGGGACTGGACTCATAAAGCTCGCCCTAGTTAAAAGTTACAATGAGGAGACACCAGAACGTGTACATGGAACACATATAGATGTCTGCACAGCTAAAAATTAGTGACTGTGAAAAAGGGAAGTGCATGTTTGTGCAAGGGGGGGTTTCAAAATGAGCCCGGCCATTATTCAACTGCCTTATAAATGACTGGCAATGTAATGCTGATCAAATGTTCTCGAGGCTGCAGACAATGATGTATGAAGGGTTTTTAGTAAGATGGAGCTGAAAAAAAAATATTTGTAACCTTCAATTATTAGAACTATTGTATTCAGTGAGGTGTGAAGCATCAGTAAAATAAATGGTATGTGGCATTCACCTAACATCAGCAGATCTATTGCATCTTCCTAGAATGAAAACATTGAGTTCCTGTGAGATGTTAATGGACCTCAGGAATTAATGCTTGCAAAACAGATTCTTTGTCTATCAGATGTGCAAGGGTTTCATCTAATTACGCTTAGTTTATAGGATAAACCCTCAATTTTTAAGCACATATTGTTACGGTTCAGCAGTAGTCCAGGACCCAGTTGCAGAGTTCTTCAAAAAAACAGGTTTATTTCACAAAAAGACAAAGTAGCAACTAAAGAACTTTTCTTCCAAAACAAAAGGCAACTATCAGAGACCAACTAAAAATCACCACTCTAAGTGGGAAAAACGAGTCCAAACAAACGGCATAAGCCACAAATAGACAAAACTCACAGATACAAGGAATCAAACTAGATAGCAGTCTCTGGAAGTGCGAGTGAAGTGAAAGGAATAATCCCACACCGAGTGTTCATGGGGGGTGGCTTAAGTAGTCTGCCAATTGGTGCATAATGAGCTGCCGGTGTGGAGTCTGGTGTTCCCGGGTACCGTCCCGCCCCCGGCCACTCCTACTGCAGGAAGAGAAGGGTTAGGCAGTCACACAAGTACGAATTCATGACACATATTTTGGAAAAAAAAGTTGTATGAGCAAATCTTACCACGTCTAGTAGAGACTCTTTTAAAATCCCTTTTAAAGCCCTAACTCTAACCCTAGGAAGGAACGAGTACATTTTCCATAAGTTAATCACATAGTGCTGGAAAGACAGCAGTTTCTCTCCAAAGGCTGATGGCAAGCACCTCAAACACAGTCTATTATGTCAACATTTATCTGCACTGGCTGAGGCTGACTTTAAACTTATTGGAAGAATAGTCTTTAATTTCTTTTTTCATCCACATACTGCCTCAGCCTTCGTTCTGCAGCAGCCAGTTTTCTTTTGACTTGTTTCTATTTGCTACTATGTGCTCAAATAAAACAAGTCCATTCATTCCTATGGGAACCTTGATCTAACTTGGGGATCGAACTGAGGCCACTACTGGGGGCTGTCTTTAAAAGCAAGTCAATCTCCTTGTTAAAATTGCCAATTATGTGGTAAAAATAAGAATTTTTACAGTCTGGTTAAAGAAAACAGTTAATGTGTGCTTTAAGAATGCTGATGGAGAAGTATAGAGAAGGTCAGGAGCTGATTTGTGTGCTTGTGGACTGAGAGAAAACGTATGACAGGGTGGCAAGGGAGGAACTGTGGTATTGTATGAGGAAGTCTAGAGTGGTAGAGAACTACCTTAGACTGATCCAGACTATGTTTGAGAGCAGTATGACATTTGCATTTCTTTGACTAAAAGAAGAAACAAAAGAAGAATTACTGCTTGCATTAAAAGCTATTTAAAAGTCTTTTTTTCAGACAAAATAGAGGACAAAAATGATCTTACTTTTGATTGTCATTTCTAAAGCAAATGTCTGCAGTTATACAAATGTATACATTTTTCTGCAGTTAAAATGGGAGCGATTGCATGTCTAAACGAGCTGTTGCACATGACTGACAGTAAACATCAACCTAAGAGATCTGTCAGTTGGAACAACACAGATACATTAAAAAAAAAAACTCTTCCAGAAAGGTAATTTATCACAGAATTGCGAATAATGTTGGGTGTTCCCAGTCAGCTGTGTTTTAAAATGTAGAGCAAGTGCAAACAAAATAAGATTGTAAAACAGAAACATTCAGAAAATGTTAGGATACAGAGCTCAAAGCAGTGTGTCTTGCAAATAGAAAAGCACAACAAAAGCAATTTAAAACAAATGACAGAAACAAGGTTCAATGTCTGTGAGTGAACTCAAAGAAACTAGCTTCAGATAAAATTTTTTTTTTTTCTGGTTGTAAAAACAGATTTATAAGCAGAAAAGACAAGTATAAACCATCATTTACACCTAAACAGAAGAAAACAAGGCTACAAAGAGCAATAGATGAGCAGTCGTGGACCTTTGGTGGTTGGATAAAAATGATATTTAGTATATTCAGTAATCATAAATCTGCATCAGGCAAGGAGATGATGCCAAAACTTTTGTTTGGCTAAGGTCCAATAACATGAATTAATGAACAAAACCAGCACATTTATAATAAGTTATTTGATTTTTTCCAGTTTATTCCACTTATTTCCAGTATTTCCAGGGGAAAGTAATACATTAAGCATTAACTCTACAGTAAACAAAACTTTGGACACATTACTCTCTCCATTAATAGAAAGTAGTTTTGGCAACACTAAAGTCATTTTTTTTCGTATGATGATACATCTTTAAAATCTTTTTCCAGAATGGAACATCAGCTTAGTAGCATGGGAAGAAAACAGTCTTTTACTAACCAATTAATAAATTCATGCTGGTAAGTGTACAAAACAAAACAAAAAAACTATAAAAATAATAAAAAATGATTCGAAAACTCCACACTCCGTCCTTCAAAGGTGGTCCGTGAACAGCTATATGAGAAAGTTGTACTCCAACTGATGAAGAGTATTGTTTTTCATTAGTGAAGTTCACGCCTCAGAGAATTCGAGCTGAAATAAAAGCGAGCAAAGGTACAACAAAGTGCTTACTGAGACTTCTTTTGGTTCAGGTTCTGTAACCTTTTCTTCATGATTCGTTGATTCTCATCTTTTCCATCCCTTAATCTGGAAAAAAAGCCATTTATGACAACAGTTTCATTACTTTTTTCCTTGTCAACCTACCTCGTGTGAGTCCTTTTAAAGTCTTTGTTTTGAACTTGCTAGATTTAATTGTTATCCATCTTCTAGTGTTATAGTTTCCTTATCTCCTGGATACTTTTCACCTTAGGCTATCTATACTACTGGTGCATATTATTTTTGCCAAAATGTAGTATAACAAACAGTGTGCAATTATGCAAACCTTAACACTGTCTGGAGTGTGTGGAAAAATACCCGGAAGGTATGCTACTTCTAGAGCGTTTGCCAGTATGCAGTTAACCAGTCTACTTCATATACTGCATCTCATAATTCCATGAGCCACTGCAGTAAAACTGCTGTGTTGCTTCACGTTTGGCTTCCCTTTTTGTGGACGGGTCACCACGGAGGAGAATCACAGTCTGCATATTAATTTGGCATAGGTTTTAATGATGCAAACCCACACACACGGGGAGAACATGCAAACCCATCACAGAAAGACCTGCATTTGGAGTCAATCCAGGACTCTTCCCTCTGTGAGTGGGAAGGTTCCTGGGTGGACTCTTGAACCACTCTGCCACAACGATCCCACAGCAGAGCTGCTACGCCCTAGCATAATCAGTTTTATGGTGGCATACAATATAGCGGAAGATAATGACCATCATACTATGAAGTACATACTGTATACTGCCCTGCTGCAGAAGACACTCAGCAACCTTACATTAAACCTATCATTTTAAACAGATTTTGTTTAATGTGGGTCAAAGGTAATGTCTGCACAAAGTTTTGTCATAGCTTAATGATTTATTTTATGTTCCGTCAGTTGAGATCGAGTCTCAACACTCAAGAGTGTCATCAGGTGGTCTGCCCCTTTTATATATCCCCTGGAAGAAAAAAAAAGAAAAAAACTTCAGCAGCCGATATACCTGAGTATCCTCACTCAAAGCCCATCTGACAAGCCTCATCAATCCTGGTCCTCTCCTGAGTTGGGTTTTTAGGTCACAGGCAGGAGGATGGAGGAGCAAGAGATAAGGAATCACTAATTAAGGAACTGAGGAAAACCTATAACAGAGTTATTTATAACCATAAATAACTTCACGTATGTTGATCATTGAATAAATCTCCTGAACTTGATATTAAATATCAATTCCATAAATTTAGGAGAATTTGATGAATTTTAACCTTTTTAATGAAATGTTTTGAAAAAAAACGGTGACAATATGGATAAATAAAGGTATACATTTCCTGAAATTGGAAGACGTTTGTGCCAACTAGATTTGCTTTTATAATTTTGGTTGGATTTTTCTTTCTTTCTTTCTCTCTTTTCTTTTCTTTTCTTTTCTTTTTTTAAATAAACCTAAGAATATTGCTTTCAGGGGCACCTGCCAGCCCAAGTTGATGAGCGTACACATTATTCAAAGGTTCTCCTTGCAGCTGGCCTAGGTGCTACAAGTCATGTTGCACACTTTTTGTATCTTTCTCTTAATTTCAAAAAAGGCCACTACTGCCACAAAATGTTAATGGTTCTTACACTACTTTCATATTTGATTTGGTGTATGCACCATTTTCTGGAAGCAGAGTTATCACATCACATCTTTTAGAGTGTGATGAGCATCCACATGCTCAGTGGAAGTTTATAGAAAAGCTGTGAGAAGTGTTATGTAAAAAGTCCTCATCTAATAATACATTGTCATGTGTCCTATTCTGAAGTGTTGATGTTAATCTTCTGATAATGGTCTAATTGCAGAAATCCAGATGGAACTACCTGTTTTCCTTCCTGGCACTTCCTGCAATTATGCAGCTGTGTGTGCTCCCTTTCCTCCCTGAGAGTCCTCGATACCTGCTAATAGAAAGGAAGGATGAGGCGGGAGCAGAAAAAGGTATGATACACAGCAAAAATACATTCACATGATCGCTCAAATGCACAACTGACTTTTGGGTCATGTGTATATAAAAATGTGGAAATCATGACACCTGTGCAATATGGACCAAAGAGTAATGGCTTGGCTTAGCAGACAGAATACCTGATTAGGGCACAGTGCATGGTGCTGATGTCAAATACAGAACATACAAATCCCTTAAACTATGTAACTGAGGCTGTAATTTTGCCAAATCCAGTGTTTTTGCATGTCCAGATTGTTTCTAGGTATATTGAGTCTGAACAGTCAAAAGCCACAGTGAAATTTATATTTTTCCAGATCTCATTCAAACCATATGGAGAGGTGGTTTTAAACACAATCCAAACAAATTTTCACAAATGTGTCTCACTGTGGAGTGTTTACGTTATTGTGCTTGTCATCGAGCTCTTCTTTTTTATTGTTCTGAAGAGAGGTTTTGCAGGACGAGGTACTGAGAATCGCAGAAATAGGGAGAGTGAATTAGGAGAGTTACGCTGTTGCAGAGAAAAAGACTGCTCATTGGAAACACCGACCCCCCGCAGCGAATCCTTTTATCACAGATTCCGAGCTTTGCTTTGCTTTCCTTTTGCAAAAACAGTGTAATGGAAACATGACTATTAAAGCCCTAAAATTACCATTCATTTCAAACCTCCAAAGGTTTCAAAGGTCATTGTAATTATGCCTGATGGTGATCAGTCATAACATTTAGAGCCAGATGTGGATGTATGTAGAATTTTTAAATTCTTTTAAAAATCATCTAATGAGACCAGATCCTTGAGGTTCAGGTGAGTTTGTAGATGATTCCAAGCATAGGGAGCATTATATTTAAATACCTTTTTCCTCATCTTAGTTCAGAATTCAGAATAACTAAAAAGTAATGAGCCTTGGGAGCGAAGACTATAATTTCCAGAGCTTTTCCCAAGAATATAAGTCTGTAGGTATAATAGGAGAATACCAACAATAGCTTTGTAAATAAGTATATGCCAGTGTCTGAATCTACAAGAAGACAAACGAAAATCACTGAACACAAGGAAAACTAAGACATTTTCTGTCTGTAACATAGAAATGCTAAGCTTCAACAATGGTTAGCCAGAAAAAGCTATTGTCCTATAACACTATTTGCATTTTTAAAATTTATAAACAATGTCGAAGATGCTTAAACCTTTTGAACAGTACTGTAAATATTAATAAGAATTTACTGTTAATAAGAAAGCAGAAATGCAAAAATTATGCTATTTCAAGTTTTGAATTCCAGTGTCCAAAGGAAAGTGAATACAGCATTATTTTAAGTTTGTAGGTGGAGGTAAATATAAGGGTCCTGCCCACAGTGCATCTCTGCCTTTTGCTTGTTGACGGCTGGGTTAAGCTCCAGCAGACTGGGACGGGAGCAGGTACAGATGACAGGTGGATGGTAAAGATACCTGGCAGGATAATTATACTCCGAGCTCCAACTGTAATGTCCCATTTGGTTGCAAATCTGAATGTTGACTGTTTCATAAAAATGCAGGGAAACCATTTTCCATGCTGCAGATATTTTCCAGTTTATGAGCACAAAATATTGGAGAAATTCCAAAAAATAAATCAGAACAAAGAGACTGCTGTCAAACCACACATCATCTGACTGCTTGAAACATGATTTGACAGAGAAAATACTGTTACTGTGCATCTGCACATACTTCCAAGAACGCAGGTTTTCATTCATTTTCAGTACATTAGCTAAAGAAAAAAACATAGATACATTTATTGTTAGGATGTTTCAGGGTTTTCCTGTGTGTCAAAGTGTCATAAATAAGTGGATTTATATTCTACATAGACCTCTGAGATAATGTCCTTGCAAAATCTTGCAGATTTTATTTTTAATATGTTTCAGTCTATTAAAATTTTGACTGAGTCATGACTCTGGGAAGGAATTCATCTCACACAATCTCTTTGCAGGGAGATTCCTCAGATTACTAATCACTAAGCCATAAGGTTGTTCTCTTCTGCACTTTTGCAAAGATGGTGGTAAAAGCTTTTTTTTTTTCATAATTAAACATAATCTGCTTGGTAAGACCATAATTCTTAACCTCTATAATTCTTCATAATTTTTGTAGCTCATTTGAGACGTATAGCTTTAACAGCCTAAACTGGCTAAATTATAACAAGCATTTTTCACCCTAGAGAGACAGCATGTTCCCTTTTCCATAAATCGGTACTTTTTTGTGATCAATTGCTTAAAGGATGTGACTTAAAAGGAAGCATCATTAGGTAAAGTCCTTGCTCTTAGTGCATATGTTAATGAAGCATGCAGAGAAGTGACACCTGCTGTGAATGATGACTTTTGCCCCTTGAGTCGTTAATGCACTTTAATGTCCTACCCATACATTATAGATGGATACATTGATGTATTGCTTCCTCATGTTCTTTGTGACATTGAAAATCCTGGTGGTGGATTTTAAATCAACGTTAGCACAGGTGTTCAGTGAGGTGTCAGTAAAGAAGACTTCATGTACAGTTGGATACATAGTGATGATGATGATGTATTGAAATTAACGTGGATTGGAATAAGAATAGTAACCTGTAGCATTTACATTTCAAAAATCTTGGTGTCTTAGATTGCCTTATTTCTCTGTGTTAGGTACATTAACAATGGTAGCCCTGTGTATTAAAATGAAACAATAAAATCATTAAATTTCCCCCAAGGCCCAGTATGCTGTATGAAATATAGACTGTTATGGCAATGTTAAGAGCATTAACGAAAAGGAAAAAAAAGTCCTCTGTGTGATTATGTGACACTTTCATATAGCTGCTGAAATTACTGCTATTTTACACAGAGTATGTGTCACATCGCTCTCTGTTTGACTTAATTTCAAGATAATGAATTTTTAACAGTATCTGATATAGCTAACTGCCTTAGTCAGAATAATAACATGTGAGGTGCACATTATATGAGATGCTTTTGAATTATTCTGAACAGGTACAGAAAGTCATCACAGTTGATTCAAAGTGGGTCGTTTGTCCAGTATTTAGTTTAGGAAAAAAATCAGACATCTGTTTTTCTCCTCAGGAATGTGGATGGAGTATTACACTGGCTATTCTTGTATGTTGCTATATGCAGCTAATCTTTCAATTTAACTGCTTTAAAATTCAAATGCAGCTATTTCTATGCAATAGAACCATGATTTATGGTTCACTAACATTGTCCAATCTTTTTTTTTTTTTTTTAGCTTGTTTCATTTTAGCATATTCCAATAGGGAAATGTTTTTTTTTAATTCTTTATTTATCTCTGTTTTTTAAGAAAGAAGTGAATATCTAGAGAAACAAACTGTGCAGGAATCAGATGTGATCAATTTAAGTAATGCTGAATTTAATCTATTTATGACAATCTATTTAGTCTCTCTCTCTCTCTCTCTCTCTCTCTCTGTCCATATCTATCTATCTATCTATCTATCTATCTATCTATCTATCTATCTATCTATCTATCTATCTATCTATCTATCT
>JAOWBL010039290.1:9279-27126 GCA_028564865.1 Zenarchopterus dispar | reverse complement strand
TCCGAATTTAAAAGTAAAAGATTATTTGCCATCCAGGTCTTTATGTCTTCAAGACAAGCCTGTAATTTAACTAATTGCTAAATCCCCCCACCATGGCAGGGAAACATCTGCAGTCTATGGGCCAACAGCCCCCACCAGCCAGGCCTCCTCCCATCCCAGTTAATTATAACTAATTCTTTAAATTTAGATTTGTTTATGTTTGATTTTTGAAATCTGTGTGTCTCATTGCATTAAAAACAGAACGATGTGGCATACAGGATGGAAGATCCCAGCATCCCCAACTTTCCCTGAAGCTGAAGTGTTTTTTTTTTCAGTTCAAACTTTTAAACAAAACGTTACAGCTATCACATGTTTTAACATATTCTTGTTAAATTCTGCACATTATTTACCATAAAAAGTATCCATCCATCTTTACCCCTGGATTGGGTTGCAGGGGCAATAGCCTAAGCAAGGAAGCCCAGACTTCCCTCTCCCCATTCACTTCATCCAGCTCATTCAGGGGATTATCAAGGTCTTCCCAGGCCAGCAAGGAGACATAGTCCCTCCAGAACGTCCTGGGTCTTCCGAAACTCATGACCATAGGTGAAGGTAGGAACATAGATCAACTGGTAAATTAAGAACTTTGCCTTTCGACTCAGCTCCTTCTTCACCATGACGGGCCGATACAGAGTCCACATCACTGTGGACACCACATTGATCCGCCTGTCAATCTCCTGTTCCAATATTCATTCACTTGTAAACAAGACCCTGAAATTCTTGAACTCCTGCGCTTAAGGGGGTTGTTTGGTCCCTGACCCAGAGAGGGCACTCCACCCTTTTCTGACTGAGGACCATGGTCTTGGAGTTGGAGGTGCTGAAACTCGTCCCAGCTGCTTCACATTCAGCTACGAACCACCCCAGTGAGAGTTGAAGCCAACAGAACCACGTCATCTGCAAAAAGCAGAGATACAATTCTGGGGTCATGAAACTGGACCCCCTCAACTGTGCCTAGAAATTCTACCTATAAAAGTAATGACCAGAATCAGTGAGAAGGGGAGCCTGGCTGGAGTCCAATCCCCATGGGAAATGAATCTGACTTACAACTGACAACATGGACCAATGTTTCCAACTTCGCAACTTCCCAGAGTTGTCCAACCAAGAGATTTCAGTCATTTTTTCAATGCTGTTTATGGCTTCAACCCAAAATCTTCTGATCCAGCCAGCCAGTATGAAAAGAAAATAAAAGTGATGGTGATGGGAAACAGTGAGCTCAGTTCTGTTTTAAGCAACACAAAAACCTCAGTAATTATCTTTATATCTCAGTTTAAACATTCAAAATGTAAACAGGAGACGAAGTGGTTTTAATGGCCAGCAGCAGCAGCAGCCTCAAAGCATTGAGTGGTAAAAAAGAACCATGACGGTGATCTCAAATCACTGTGATCAGAACAGAGCGGCACTCACACATCTTTTCACATCATCAAATACTGCCTTAGATGGTGTGGGAAGTTGGTTTACAAGTTGTAGCATCACAGCAAATCACAGAGATATGAAGTGCACAAGATGCCATGTTGTGGCCACTCTGCTGGATCTGTGAGAACATGAATGCTATGAGCCACTAACCAAACCACAGCTACGCGGTCTGCACACCATCTAAAGAGCAAACCAGAAGGTACATCCACTAGATGTCAAACTTAAGACCTGCATGCACTCATCAGGAGCAGATAAATGACACTAAAAGAACTCAGCAAAAATAACTTCTTCTCAACTTTAAAGCAAGTTGAGTCTGTGAGCTTTGCAGTGGACTTGTCCATTAGTGGAGCTGAAGTCACCAACAAAGTTCAAAAGCTCCAAGGCTGTATCAGCTCCACCCAGAGTTCCTCTAGATGTTGTAGCTGTACGTGTCTCCAACATCACGTCAGCATCAGGGGCAGTCCCATTGGACTGGCAAGCTGAGGAGGTGGTCCCAGTGTGCTTTGTGGACTTAGAGAAGACATTCTCCTATAGGGATAATCTCCTGGGGGTAGTCCAGGAGTATGGGATCATGTTTGTCTAAAGTTTATTTAAACAGAACTTTTAATGCACAAAGTAATCCAATGTGTTTTAATAAAAAATAACAAAACAAATATTATTAAAGTGTTTATTGTCAAAGTGCCATCAACAGGGTTCGTTACCAATGTGAGGTTACTTAAACACCACATTCTCACCTCAGTTCGAAGTTTGAAGCCATTTGATGTAGAAGTGCCACTTCTGACCACATGGGGACATTTACTGTAGACATGAGGAGGTCCATAACAGAGCGCTCGCCACATCCCACCTGAATGGCCTTTACAAGGGACCAGTCACCTGATATGGGGGGCGGGGCATGGGAAAGTGACCCACATGAATGGACGTGCTGCTGGTTAACGTTCATGAGATAAAAATTAAAACCAAGACCACCACAAGCAAAATCAAAACTAAAATGTCAGAAAAGTTAGTTTCACACTTTTAGAGACATAAATTGTTGCGTTTAAACCATATGTCCTTGAGATTTTAGTTCTATTTTATACATTCTACAACATTTAGTTGAGAAGTCTGAGCATCAGCACATCTGCTCTCAGCACCATCCTTCTGACGTCAGAGGGGATGTGACCCTCTGGAGGCTGGTCACTAACGTTTATTGATTTGAGGAGATTAATAACAGATTAATAAACTCAGTCAGGTGAATGTGGGACTGACAATGAAAAGGAGTGTCAGTGACAAAAATACAACGCTGTGTGAGTGTGTCACTGTGTTTGTTTGCGCAACTGCATCCTTCCTGTGGAGGGACTTCTGATAATGAACGAATGTGTTTGTTTGTGTGCTCGGAGATTTCAATTTGTGTGTGTGCCTGAGTGTGTGTGTGTGTATGAAGGAGACTGTGTACTGTAGAAGTGTGTATTGTGAGATCTGTATGTCTTTTATCAGTGTGTGTATTAATCTTGGCTGGTTCAGCTGCAGCAGCTGAACCAGTCGTTAGGCAGGAAGTCACATTAAACGGGGGTCAAATGCAGGTCAAAGGTCACAGCTGAAAGTGAGCAGAAGAAAAAAAGCAAGAAACAGAAGAGTGATGAAACGGGTTGTTACGAGAATCTATGAGGAGCAAACAAGCTGTTTTATTAGCACATCTCTTAAAATGAAAAAAAAAATCCCTCAACAAACAATATTATTTACCTGAACGACTTAAAGCCTTAATCAAAAGTTTGTATCCTCTCTTTTAATTTGTTTTATGTGTAAAACAATAACACAAAATCATCTGATCATAATTAGACATGTAGCACTTTTTAACTGCCAAACAGATATTTATTTAACAAATAGAAAAAAAGAAAGAATGATGTCAGCGGTACTAAGCAGCTCCTAATTATCATTACTGAGGAACTGATCATCAGCAGGTGTGGAGGTCTCTAGAGAAACAGATGTTTGGTAGGTATCAGGTCTGGAACAAAAGGGAAAACCTGCCATTATCCAAATACTTCTGGACCAAACATGTGAAAAAGTCTGGAAAGTAAAAAAGGTCATGTCATACGCTGCAGAAACCAGTTTCTGAACCAGTCCTGGTCTTTCACACTAAAGGAAACCCTTCAGTGTTTGTTTACTCGTGCACGAACAGGCCATTGTCAGATTTATGCATGTAAAAGGTCCTTTAAAAGAATTTAAGCTTGGATCCTTCAACTCCTGTTGACATGAATTGAAGGATCCAAGCTGTTTCACCAGCTGCAGCTCATCTCTTCATCCGTTTCTACATCCCAAAGGACTACCTAATCATAACGCTTTTAACAAAGTGCTGAATGTAGCCGAGACGTTTTTGTCTGTTCAGAAATCCATCCCTGGGCATTGATTAGAGTGGATTTTTTTTTAAGGAGAAAGTTTTTAACCAGAGTGGGTGGAGTCGGATCCTAAATGGGTCTGATGAAGATAAAAGTCAGAAGCTCTCTTCAGAAGCCTGTGAATGATGTCACAGCGAGGGGGTTGTCCAGTTCTTCTTATGCAGTCTATGACGGTGATAAAAGGAGCTGCAGCTCTGCAATCAGAAAGTGTTTCTTCACACTTAAATCACATAAACTAACAAAATAAAACAGTGAGTCTGTAGATGAGAGTGGTTCTTCAACATGAACCTCCTTCAATAACGAGTCCTTGCATCCTAACCTGAGTTTGCTGGAGCGTTTATGTGAAACTGGACCATTTCAGAACAGCAATGATGCATTTTCGCTCTAAAACTGGAGGCAAAGGGAGGCGAAGCGCATAATTTTTAAGTGACCATCTGGTGGGACTTTTAATAGTTTCTGGAGACTGAACACAAGCTAACCTGAAAACCTTACTGTTCACATCTTTACATGTGTGCACTGAGACATACATTAGTCAATGTTTAAATGTCTGAGGGTGTCATTAAGTCATAAAGCATACTTATTACAGTCACATCTCTGCAAAAACTTTGTTAGCACATTTTTTCAAACATCTGCCAGTCAACAACAACAACATAACACTGGATATGTCTCGTTACAGGGTTGATTTGTGAGTACTTTCTCTTCTTTGAATCCTGATTTCTTCATCACTGACACAAACAGAGCTGCTTTTAACCCGAGTCCAGTCTGCCTGACCGCTGGGAGTCAAGGAAGTGGACTGACAGGTAACCATGGCAGCCCGCGACAGTCACAGCTCTCCTTTCTGTCGCCCTGACCGCTTCAGAACGAGTTTAACCTTAAATCAGCTTCACTCGACATCAGAGCTGACATTGCAGTTCTGCCTGGCGGGGCCCAGCGTCGCCTCCAGCAGTCTGGTGATCATGTCCGAGTGTGTGGGGTGAAACGTCAAGCCGTCCACCTCCATGGCCAGGTTCCCAGTTTTCCCACTTCGTATTCCAAAACGCATCAGCGTCGACAGGAAGGACTCCTCCTAGTTCACACAAGTACAAAAGCATGGTTGTGTTTCTGGAAACTTCTCTCCCTTTTTCACTCTGGTGCTGGCTGACTGACAGTTGAGGGAAATGTCAGAGTGTGTGTGTCTGTTAAAAGCTGCAGCTTGATCCTGACGCTGGCATCAACATGCGTCCGCCTGAACTGGGACTCTGAAGCACAAGTTCAGATGAACTAAGAACTGAAGCAGAAGAAAAGTCCAGGACATTTCTAAAAAACTTTCCTCAGACTTTCCAAGGGAAGTCGAGCTGAGACATCTTATGGCGTGACACCTTCTGGTCTCTGTAGTGACTCCATCAGATCAGTTCACGCTCAGACAGAACTGGGGTTACTGTGTCATCGCTGTCACACAGACGAAACATTACAGATCACTGCCAGGTGTTCATCATCACTGTATAAACTAATATCTTCTGAGATCAAATAGGAATCACACTGATGTTGTTAGGCTGCTCTTTTCACTCCACAGCTCAGAAATCGATCACTTGCAGCCAGGTTTTAAAACATCATCTTCAAAACCATATCAGCTATCAAACACTCTTCACAGGACAGTCTGTTTCCAAGTTTGCAGCTTCGCATTTTTATTCTAACGATCATTCAAATGACTTTGGTTAAAAGAAAACTATGTTTCACCTTCAATGGTAGAGTCAGATGACTGACTGGTGCTGCTGCTGGTAAAACAACCTCACTGAACTGGATTTAATTGCATTAATTGAAACTGTAACTGCTGTGAGTCTAGCGCCTTCTGCTGGGGAAACTTTGGAATCACATGATCTGGTTTACAAATAACCAGTAAACTTCTGAATGGCGTTATCCTGGAACGGTTAGATACCTGCTTCGTTGACATTAGCGTTATTAAAAAGCTTTACATTCTAAATATGATAAAAATAAACTTCACTTATACTTAATGTTCATTTATCACTGACCTCAATCCATGTCTGTCTTTTCTTCCTGCTTCACCTCAATGCATGATGGTACATCTAGCTATTAGTGACTCAGTTGTACACTACTTCTCATGATGCATCATGGGATATGTGTTGCGGATGAGTAATTTTCACTACATGTTTAGAAGAGATATAAAATGTTAACTGTTTAACATAGTGACTTATACATCCAGTAGGGATTTCAGCAGTCGTCCAGGTCTGTTTCCAGGTCTGTTTCCAGGTCTGTTTCCAGGTCTGTTTCCAGGTCTGTTTCCAGGTGAACCATGGCACGGCAGCATCAGACATTTCAAACATCTCTCTTGAGTGACATCACACTTAGTTTTATGTTTCTCCTGTTTAATTGCATCAATGCTGAATCAAATCCATGTCTCAAAAACGTAAAAACAATTCTTCCGCTGCCTTCCTTTAACCTCTACTAAAGTTCCAACTTAAGCCAGCTAAAGTTTCTTTGTGTATATTTAGTTTTCAGGCATTCCCGTTAGTTCCAAAGGAAACAGTAATAACTTCTGTCACAAGTCCGCCTCATTCGGACCATGTTCAGAGGTTCGCAGCCACATTAACAGACCTCCACACATGCAAGATTCATGGCTCTCAGCAAACTCCTCGCTCTGAAATGAAATGAACAGAGCCCCTCGCTTGTGTCCATTTCTGCAGCAGTGGTGAGCATATCTCAGGTCCGTCCCCGGAGTCTCATTTCAGTCCTGGAGCTGAGCGTTTAGAGCCAAGCTGCGTATTTCTGCTCCTCAGAGAAGCTGAATGTGCAGCACTGCAGTGAAGAGGTTTTCAAGGCCATACATCACAGCCCACGACTCTATTTAAAGGTACCAACAGCACCTATTTACACTGTTTACAGCTTTCCCCCCCCCCACATTTCTGAACAGAAACTGCTTCAGAAGGAGATCTGCAGGTTCTTTAAAGCTCTTTGGTCCTCAGAGGAGATGGACCGGTACTGAACTCTGCAGCAACAATCCATCATGTCATGCTCCTGTTAATGTCTGATTTGCATCGCATCTGCTGGACAACAAAGGCATTTGAAATGATTGTCAGAATAAAAGCTGCTAACGAAGCTGAAACAAGTTGATGATGTTCTGGTAGTGGGAGGTAAGTCAAGACATCCAAGAGCGACGTCACCAAAGAGTGAAACCTGATCTGATGATATGTGAGCGCATGTTGATACCAGGTGTAAACACACTCTAATATTCCTCCTCAGAGGTGAGAAAAGTGGTTGTTGTCATTTATGTGTTTGTCACAATGATAAAACATGAAATACCAAAACAAACAACAGGAAAGTTGTGTTTTCAGATCAACATCATGATTTGTTCTTCATTTTCAGGTGAAAACTTCACTGATTAAAAAAAACACTGATTGGAAGAAAGTTGGAATAATTTCTACATTTGCAACTGGAAGTTGAGTTTAAAACAAAGGCTCAAAGATGTTCGGCAGTTTTAGATGACAACTTGATTTTGGCCTTAAATGGCTTAGAAGAGTCCACGTGATGATGCTTTGAAGCTGCTGATTGGCCAACTGACATCATCTGAGTTGGCGTGGATGGATAAACACCCGTGGATGGATTTTAAGCCCACCTTCAGTCAGAAGGGCCTCATTGCATAGTATCACGGGGAACCAAAAAAAAAAAAAAATCAGCCAAGACATGGGAAAGGAATCAGAGATGCTTCTGGTTCCTCTTTGGTTACAGTTTCCAGATGTCTGAAAGCCACTGCTCCAAAACCACCAGATTACAGTTTCCAGCTGCACGTGAAGACAAAGATCTTCATTTTGGAAGTTGTGTCCTGTGATGTGATCAAACTTAAACTAAACCGTGTGGTCACGGTGGTTGTGACCATGGTCGTGGTTACGTTTGGAGGATAAACAGGGAAGCCTGCTGGTCACAGAACATCATCCCAACTGGGAAGTAAAGAGGTGGCATCATCATCATGTGGGACCGCTGTGCTGCAGAAGAGTCTTCTCGGAGTCCCACAGAGTCAGAGACGACTCCGTGAGGAAAGAAGATGTCAATTTGTGAAGCAACGTCTTCAGACATCAACCAAGATGTGAAAGCTTGGCTGTGGACGGATCTTCTAAATGGCTAATAAGCTCCATTACATGGCAAAGGAAGAAGAACTGGAGCTGTTTTCAGGAGGTCCACCCTGAACATCTGAGTCTTCTTAAATGGTGTGAATGGTGTCATTTTACTCATGATCCAGGAGACTTAGCTGATCCAGAACTGGGAAAGTTTCCTTAACTTTGCTGCCTGACATGGAGGAAAAAAGTGCTTGCTTCTTCACAGTGAGCAGACTTCTAGTTTCAAATGTGTATCAATAATGTTGTCATTTGTGTCAGATTGAAGCTGTGTGGACCAGGAACATTTATAAATGACAGAAAAGATACAAAGAAAACACATGGAGCACAAAAATGTGCACACTTTTGTGCTCCATGTATTTTCTTCGTATTTTTTCTGTAAGTTATAAATGAAAAAAAAAAACAGAGAGTGAATGAGACCTCAGGGGTGTTTCTACCTTCTCCACAGATGGCAGGTTGGTGGTCCAGTCCAGCAGCTGCTCCCTGCTGGCTGCTGGCGCCGGTCCCAGTCCTCTCTGCAGGTACCGCTGGTGTGATGGGCAGGTGTGGAGCAGGTACAGCCCACAGGCCACGGCATAACCCCCCCAGTTAGAAACGCCTGCAGCCACATGGAGGAATTGGAGGAGATGGCATCATTGTCAGCTGCATTTTTAAGGCTTTAATCACAACAACTGAAGTTTTAGTGACACTGTAAAAGAAAAACAGCTGTTGTTAGTAAAATGATACTTGTCAGAGATCCGGTCAGGCGACTCATTCTCACCAAGTTTCTTCTCACGCTGATTAACTCTAAATACACCTGAGTGTGATTTCATCACTACTTTTTCTTTTGTTCTACAAATAAAGCCCAACTTGATTTCTCTGAACGCGTGTCCACGTCTGACCTGCTGCGTGGCGTCTACAACAGCGCCGCTCTAGTGGCGGCCTGCTGCAGCAGCACCGCTCAAATGATGTCATTCTTTACATGTTTTTGAGCATTTTTACTGAGCTTTTCTGCAGCTGAAATTGCAACATTTTTCAACGCTTGTTTGGATGCTGTGGCCCATTACCTGAATAAGCCCACATGGAGTTGATGAAGACAAACCCAGCAGGAGGAGAGTGGAGAGCAAGAAAGAAGAGGTTTTAACGGTTCCTTCACCTTTATCATCTTGGTATTTGTAAGATTCCAGAGAAGTCACATGAACACACTTGTAGTGCTGATAAGGAAGCGGCAGGAGCACGTCTCTGCAAGGAGTTCGGATGACGCTCTTAAGAGATGTTGGTCAGGAGAGCTGCAGTACTTGTTAGTCCTGGAGATGCTACCATGAAGGAACATCTCCAGATCCCTGATGTTTGACTGCTGGCTGTAAGTTTCCAGTAGACAGGCTGTATGCTGTCTGCTGAGAGTTCACCTGCTCTACCTGTCGATGCTGCATGTGAGGTCACAGTCGTTGCTAAGCAACAAACACATCACTCCAGTACCTTAACAATGATCTCTGGATCTGAACCAAGCCTCTCTCTCCCACATCCTGCTTTCTGATAGAGTGAGAGAAGATGTATGTCCTACCAGCGGTGATGGCGTAGTCTGCAGGAATGTCACACGCGATCAGACTCCCTTTGGGCATCAAGTTCTTCACCTTCTCCTTGAGTTTACCCATCCCCAGCTCGTTGCCACCATCACCGATTCCTGCAGAAGTAGAAAGATCGGATTCCTCCTCGCGCAACAGTAACATGTGATGTTAACTAGTTCCTAACGTGGCCTGCTATTCAGAGTCTCTGATTTAAAATAGGTCTCAGCAGTTATCAGGATTATTTTTGATAAATCTGGAATCAAAATAAAGTAAAACACGCATGAGATTAGAGCAGAAGCGTAAAATTAACTATTTATATTCACACTTTAGTGTAATAAAGATGGAACAGACTTTCCAGTGCCAGAGGAGAAAAGTAATGATACATTTTTATTTTGTTTCTCCTGCAGTTGAGCCTGGTTTAAACATCATTAGGATGTGTTTCAGGTGGACTCAGGTGGATAGTAGAAGGTCCTTCAGAGAGACTTCCCACAGAGGCAGAACTTCTCTGCTGCTTGAGACCAAATATTAGCATAAAAGGTGGGGTTAGGAATTGGTCACATTCAGTGAATGTCTCCTCAACATCTGTTGGATGTCCAACTGGTGAGTAAAAACTGGTAAAAACACACCAGTGTTTCCTCTGCAGAGAGGCGCCAGCGTCTGGTTCATTTTCTTCTTCTGCATCTGAGCTGTAGTGACACAAGCTGAATGGTAGTGTGAGCCACCTGTAGTGGTGATTCCTGGGATTTTCCTGGCAGCGATAAACAGCTCATCGATGGGATCCACCAGATGCTTGATGTTTACTCCTCTCATGTTGTAATAATTCCCATCTTCAGCACGGCCGGTACGCTCTATTGCCACCAGGTGGTCGTACCTGAGATGAAGCGATCACATTCCCTTTTCAGCACAGATGATCAGAGACTACATTCATTTATATCAGTTATTTTCATTTTTTCCACCTTATGGTTTTCCCTTCACAGCTTTGATGGAACGTTTTCTCCATCCATTATTTGTGAAGACAGAAATGAGCGGAGTAACTCGGACCCTGGGACTGTCAACATCTGAGCAAATATCAATGAAAATAAAAGATTTTATTTAAGTTACCAATATTGCCTCATGCACTGGCAAGAAAAAATAAGTGAACCCCTAAAATTAGCCATTTTTTAATTCATTCATTTTACATAAAATGTGATTTGGAATTTTTATTTTGTTAAAACACAAACTACTAGAAATTCTGTCTTTTATTGAACAAACACAGTCATGGAGGAAAAAGTAAGTGAACCCTGAAGACTAAATACTTCAATAAAAGCTCATTTGAGTCAGAAGTTTCTCATGAATGGAGGTTTAAAACTACTTGAATTGATGAATGGAACCTAAACATTTGAAGTTTGCTGTTTACATAATTATCAGCTGATGGGAAGGATGCCACACTAAAGGTCATTTCTGAAGACATATGATCAAGAACAGTGGATCTGCAGAAGGATGGACAGTCATCTCAGAGTGCTTCTCATCCATCAGTCCACAGTTAGACAAACTGTCTTTAAATGGAGATTGTTTAGTTTTGAAGCTCCTCTTCCTACAAGTGGATGTCCACTGAAGGGAAGGGTCCTCAATGAGGTCGAGAAGAACCCACGAGGAACAGCTAAAGTCCTGAAAACATCACTGGAACTGGAAACATCTCTGTTCATAGTTCTACCACATAGAAGTCCCTGAACAGACTAGATGTTCATGAAAGGACACCACAAACGAAGATGATGGCCTCCACAGACAACCAAAGAGAACTTTGAATATCCACAACTCTGCTGGGAAAATGTTTAGAGAACTCATGAAACAAAAGTTAAATTGTTCAGGAAGAATATTTAGCACTAAGAATGGAGAAAAATGAGAGATTTCTAAAAAATGATCTCAGTGGTTAAGCATGGTGGAGGGAGCATCATGTGGACTTGCTTTGGTGCATCAGGGCCTAAACTCCATGATGGAGTAGAAAATGAACTTCCAAGTTTACAAAAACATCCTCCTGGATAACGTCAGGGTCTCTGTCCATCAGCTGAAGCTTTGTAGATGTTTGGTGATGCAGCAGGACGATAAAAGATGAAGGTAAAACCACTGAAGAAAGGCTTCAGAAAAAGAAAATCCACCTTCTGGAGTGCTCCGGAGTCCAGACCTGAACCCTTTATAGATGCTGTGGAATGGTCTCCAGGAAGCGGTTCACACCAGACGTCCCACAAACATGTCTCAAGAAGTTCTGGAAAGAGGAGTGATCCACGAGTGATGCTGGAAGATCTTGTTGAAGTCACTGCTGCTGGAGAAACTTCAACCTGCGACTGTGCTCTTATCAGAAAAACTTCTGGCCAGATGTTGCAACTCGGGACTGATTTGAGAAACAAGTGGCAGGAATGTATACCTGTGAGGTTGTGTCTGGTCTTGTAGGTAAGAAGTCATTCTCATGGAGAAAACATCTTGTTATCTAAAGACGGGCCATTTTCACATTTCTCTGCCTCATTTACTTCTTAAATGTTTTCTCTCAGCTTGAGAAGCTACAATAACCCTTCCTACTCCACAGTTTCACCTTCAACTTCGTTTTAGTCCAGAACAAAGTAGTCGACAAAACATGTACTTCTCTGCCTCTGAACATCAAAAGATCTAAACCTGTAACATTTCCATATGAAGTCTCCTGACAGTCCTCCAGGTCTCACAAAGACGTGTGCTAAGCCCACTTTCAACGGTTCTGATGCTTCATCAACAGTCCAAGACTGCATGAAAGAATTTCTCCATCACAGTCTGGACCCCAAAGTTCACCTCAAACTTGACCAGGCCCCCCCCTGGGAAAGTTTTTATCCAAATATGATCATAACCTCTTCAACAGTCCCGCTAACAAACACAAAAATGAAAATACCGAATCAGCCAGGCAAGCTTGTTGGCAGAGATGAAACATTTCATGTTAATACATTTAAATTCTCTCTAAAACAATAGAACTGCTCATACAAATTCATCCTTAGAGGAATGAGTCTTGTTCTTTATCAGACTTACACTGACCCATGACAAACACCATCATTTATGACTATGACTTGTCAGCTGACCTGGGCTTCCTGGGGTCTCCATGGTGACACAGGAAGTGCAGCGCACCGTCTGGACCACTGTCTTCATAGGTGACCACAGGCAAGGCAGTTTTCAGAACCCCTGGGAAAGATTTACTGAATAATTTCGCATCTGTCTCTTTAAAACAAATCAATCAAAAGAAAAATCAGTAATTGATGAGAAATAAAAACAGATTTGAATTCATGCTTTTGCCCACCGTTCTTCACTGCCTCGTCGATGATGGCCTGGTTCATCTCCAGGGCTCTCCTGTCCGTCAACAACGTCACCTCTTTCCCGAGAGACAGCAGCATGGTTGCCATGGCAATGGCTCCAGGTGGTCCATCTGTCTCATCAGGGGGGCTAAACAGGAAATAAAGAAAAATCTGGAGTGACCCCTTTGGTGGAGCGATTCAAACCTGGAGAAGCCAGAAGCAGGTGCACATGGCTTCTCAGCAACCACAGCAACATAAAAGTCCCCATCTGAATATTTAATGACACAATAAACCTGAGCTCAGACACACAGAAAAAACTTTAGAGTCCTAAAATATGCCAGATACATGTCCATCAACAGTCTCTCCCATTCTTAGCCTCAAATGAAAGCAGATTTTTGTGACGTTTGTATTACTGAGTTTTGTTTCAACAGTGTAAGTGCCGCAGGGTCGTCATCACCAGAGCTGACGCTCTGTCCTCGTCTCACTTCTCTGGAAGACGAAAACAGTCTCTGTCAAAAATGTTCTTGTATTCATCACTGATCCTTTCTAACTTTCTGCTGATGAAAGTGCTCCTGCCACCACTATGCTTCAGACACGTTTTTGTTTCTGAACCCATTCGCTCCAAGAAGACCTTGCAGGTTGCGGTGTGACGGTGTACAGTGATCGACTCATCAAAATCTCCTTTTCTGCTTTGGAGATGTCGCCTCTGATGACTATCCTGCTCACCTGCTCAGTGAGTTTGGTAAAGTGTTGCCAGCTTGGTTGCTGTTATATTCTTTGAACTGAGAGTTCCTGCTGCTGAAGATGGTTTTGTGAGCTGTTGAATTGTGATGTATTCCTAGTTTTCCACAAACTGCTTCTTCATTTTAATCAGTTAATAAATAATGACTCCTCCTATCAGCTATTTTAACAGACAAGAAACAAAAACATGCCAAGAGGAGTGAGGAACTGCACAAGTGTGTGTACCTGTGCATGTAGTGTGTCGGGAATCCGGTTGTTATGGCAACAGAGGAGGAGTGGGAGAGCGCCAGGCAGGAGCGCAGAAGTTCATCCTGAACAAATAAAGCTCTGATTCCTCGTTGACCTGGAGACAGAAACAAACTTGCGTGAATTTACTGGGAAAAGGATGTTGAAGTGGGAACTGCCAGGCAGGAGGTCTCGAGGAAGACCAAAGAGCAGGTATATGGATGTAGTGAAGGAGGACATGAGGGTGGTTGGTGTGAGAGAGGACGATGAAGAGGATGGTGTTAGATGGAGATGGATGATTTGCTGTGGTGACCCCTGAAGGGAGCAGCTGAAAGGAAAAGAATTGTCATAGGTAAGCTTAAGCTAAATCAGCCAAATTAGGAAAAGAAAAAAACTTCAAGTTAGCACAACATAAAAGTCAAGTTTGGTATGCAGTAAACAAGTCAGTCCTTTAGGTGAGACGGAGCTAGATGAACGTGTTCTTCGATTGGACAAGAAAAGAAAAACTTGAGACTTGATTTAAACCTGATAATGGTACTACACAGTTTCCTGCAGCTGTTTATCATTTAATAGTTTCCTTTCTTGTATACTGAAGTTTTCCTTAAAACTACACAAACATCATCCCAATAGTGGAAAATGGCTTTGTAAAGTGAGCTACTTTTTCCTGAATGAACAAAGCTTTTATTGTTTTTACATGTTTTCATTAATATCTTATGTTTGGAAGCTTTAGTGACGCATCGAGACAAATGAAACTCACCTGGGTCGTCTCCGATTATCATCTCCATCTGTCTGATCTGCTTCGCTGCTGCCTTTGAGACCAGGCTGTACAACAAGGGATTGTGGGATATGGGGAAGCAGAGGGGGGTCAGCTCAGGACTGGGTTTGGTGTCAGAGGGAGGATTCCTGATGGAGGAGTCGGAGTCTGGGACGTCGGTCAGGAACATGCAGCCTGGAGAGTGACTGAAGGCCAGAGGTGGTTCTGAAAGAGTCACAGTTTCTGGTGACTTTCATTCATCAGTTCTTCTGGATCCGACATGATAAAATATCATTATTATTCCTTACGAACCCCATTTTCAAGTTTAACAGAAACTTAAATTTGTAATCTGTTTGAGCCTTGATTAAAAACACACATATCCTGGTGTGGTGGGGTGCTGCAGACCTGGAGTGGGAATGTTCTCTGAAGGAAAACTTTGAGGCTCTTCTCAATCCCACCCACACGCCTTCCACAGAAGAAGCTGCATCAGTAAATGCAAGCCAAGATCTGAGTTCTGATTCTGGAACGCTGGAGCAGCTCTTCACCTTCCCTGGGGAACTGGAGCGGCCACGACACTCTTTACCAGTGCTGAAGAAGGAGAAGAACTTCCATGGAGTTTCAAAGTATTCTGTGAGGAGGTTATCCAAGAGTTTGTGATACTGGCTCCGACGCTATGGGCCATCTGGTTCCTGTCCAAATGGAGTGAGACTCTGGTCCAGCAGCAGGTTAAAGTGGATCCAGGCAGCAGGAGAAATCCTTCTGCTGCTCTTTGTATTGATTATGTTCCCAGCGTTGAAGGACAGATGCTTTTCTGCTCAGCCAAGGAGCAGAGAGGTCCGGTTCAGTGGCCCCATGGTTTCATCATGGTGAAGTGGTTCTGTTGACTTCATCGAGCTGTGTTCTTCAGCTGTCAGTGCCAGATAATGGTTGAAGAAATGATTTTCTTCCACTTCCAAATTCATTGTATTAAAAAATCCTAACTAAATAAAAACTGTAGAATATGACGCCAGAAACACACTTCATAAAAGTTAGCAGAAAGAACAAGATGACAGGACACACAAGCAGTCAAGTTCCGTTTACAGTAGTCCATTACAGATTTAAGTTCTTTCTGCATTTTCGGGAACCTTCCATCTTTTCTGGAGACGGTTTGTATAGTTACACAAATATTAATCTGATGTGGACAGAAAACCAAAAACAGCTCTAGGTGGTCATGATGCTCACTGCTGCAGCGTATCGCCTCGATGGCAGTCACACCACAGGCCCAGAACATCGTCACGTCTCCAGGCTGCACCTCCACAGGGTCTCCAAAGCTCGGCTTGGACAGATCCATTATTCCCAGCAGAGCTGAAAGAACACACACACACACACTCATGAGCTGAATAGCAACGCCTTCAGGTGTGTGTGTGTGTGTGTGTGTGTACCTGGGTCTCCTATGTGAACAGGAGCTCCATGTGCGAGTGGGTTGAGATGAGTAACCTCCACTGCTGCATCCAACAAACCGACTGGAACTGGACGCATGGTGACCACCAGAGGACAGCTAAAGACCCCTGAAGGGATGCAGGAAACTGTGGTCTACACACACACACACACAAGTCCTGGGTGATTAAAACACACAAAGACCAGCTCTGCTGCTGTAAATGTACTGCAAACCTAAAAACTCTGAGCTCAGCCTTGTTCATAAAGCTGCAGGAGGAAGTCAGTCTGGCCTCCTAAACTTGTTTAAATATTCTCTCTTATGAGATGGGCCTGGTATCCCTCCCTTATCCATCTGTAAAGAACCAGGGACCAACTGCAAATGGGCCAGGGGCTGGTGATGTAAGAGTCTTAAGCCCTGTTTACACTGAGCAGGTTGGTGTGGGCCGGTACAGTCTGGTACAGTCCAGTATGCTATTTTGTGTGTTTTGATTATAAAAAAGTCCTATACAACCAAACCAAACCACAACTGCTCCTTTAGTTGTAGGAACACAATACGATTAGGAACACGATACAATTAGGGTGGAGCTACTGGCATCACATGATACAATCCGTTGACTGGCGAAAAGAAAAACATCCCCAGGCACGACAAAAGCAAGCGTGAAACAAACACTGCCGTTCAGTCGACGTTAGAAAGATGATAGATAATAGTTTTCTTCTCTTCGCCACCTTCAACCTTCTCTCATACAACCCGACAGGTATCGTACAAACAAAGAACCAAAAGCCAAACAGAACACAAACAACCTGCTGGATGACCTCCATCGTTGTTGTTTGTACAATCAAGTTTGTCATTGTACTAATATGACACCATGCTAGGAATTTGGTCTAAACCTCGACGTCTTTTATTGATACCACTCTGGCTGTCTCATAACATGCTTTTTCTAACCCTGTTGATACTTGGACATTGAAGTCCAGTCCAGAGGAAGCAGAATGATTCTTTGTGTTGAAGAGGAAAACAGTCAGGATAGGTAGCCCAGCCTCAAGGACGTAGGAGGGAACAAGCGAGAGGCTCCAATCAGCAGGCTGAAATTTCTGGTCAACATTTATGAGAAGCTTCGAGTGTTTTTGGTGAAAATGTTGGAGTTCAGAGGGCGGGAACACTGGGACGTGTACACTGGAGACGGGAATGAGTCATTCCAGCAACAGTCCGATATTCAGTGATCGAATGTCAAAATATTGGCTCGGATGTCAGAACATATAAAGACAAAGTTAAACCTTTAAGATTTTACTGTTGAAATAAGTCTACTTTCTTCTGCGCAGATGATGTACGTTGTTTTTCAGTCATTTGAAGAGTTGGAAAAGGGTTTTTTTTTAAACTTTTTGGAAATATCTATTTTCAAACAACAACATCAACCCCCTTCAATATTCAATCAGTCAATATTAGCTATCAGACGGCAAATATCGGAGTCTGATCGGAACTCAAAAACTCAGATTGGTGCATCTTTAGTGCACATTTACAGCTGAGGTCTGATTTATAAAACAGAACTTATGATGGTTCCATTTATACTCAAACTTCTCCAAGTTCCTAGTTGGAAACTTTGACAATACGCTCTAAAGTCATAATTCCAATTAGCGAGCAACGGAGCAATACCGCCAGCGGCCGTGGGGGCAGTAACGAGTCAGTCGTCACACTAAACACGAGTCAACAATGAAGAAGAAAACTGGCTGCCGTCCTAAACTAATAAAAATTAAACTTGTTGTCAGTCTCACGCACATGTAGAATTAAAGAAAAGAACGCTTCATTAATCAGCTTCCCTCCAGTGGTCTGTTGGTTTCCTCCCAAACAGAATTAGTGCAAATAAAACAATGTACTTTATCTTCTATGTGTTTGTGGACGTCAGTAGTTGACTCGTCACCGTGACGTGTTGCTTAGCAACCAATGCAAATGACATA
>JAOWBL010039253.1:0-27133 GCA_028564865.1 Zenarchopterus dispar | reverse complement strand
TGGAGATGATCGTGGACTTCAGGAAAGTCTCAGCCCCACCATCTCCCCTTGCCCTCATGGATCCCCCCATCTCCATTGTGGACTCCTTCTGATTTTGATTCTGATTTTCTTTTAAGGGTTGTGAGGAAAGATGGCAATGTTTCGAAGGGGGAAAAGGCTTTAATGACCCAGTTTTTGGAATATGTTGTAGATTAGAAAAAAAAATAAAAGGGTATAGACAAAAAAATCATGAAAGATTGTAGTTTGTGGCAAAAGATAAAAGTTAAACTGTTAGAATCACTTATAGTCCCAATTTTCAGATTTGCCTTGTACCACCTAAATGTAATATGGTTAAAAACTTTTTACAGGGACACTTGCAAACAGCTTTTGTTATGACCTAGATATTTTCCACAATTCATTATTTCCTTTTGCTTTTATTGCAAATATTTGTTTAGTCTAATTTTATCTTTAGCTTTTTCACTGTTTATTATTGATCACTTCTGCTGGAACAAAACATTTTCCCTCAGAGGATCACAGAGGTGTCTGTCTGTCCATCCTACCACCCCAGCAGAGAAAAATGTGAGACCATCACTTCTTATATAGGGCATGGTTGAAAGAGTGGTTCACTGAGCTTGCAATCCATCTGCATCTTCATTTTTTATTTGAGATGACTGTCTCCTTCCCTTTACTAATTTCCAACTTCTATCTGTATCTAAAGTCATTAAGCAGAGGGAATTAAAGCATTGTTTAGTGATGAGAAGCGATACTGGGCTCCTTTCCTCCTCCTTATGTCGCCCTTTTACATCCCTCTAAATCACTGAGAGATTCCCCTCTGTCTCTCCTCACAATGTAGTAAAAAACTGAGGCAAACATTTCTGTTTTTACGATTCATACTGCATGTTAGAGCTGATGTGTTTCATGTTCACATGTTCCACCACAACACTGGACTAGTTTAGATTTACAACATAATGGATGTAATAAAGTACCAGACATGCTCCTTCAGCTATTTAAGTATGACTGAAGGGGTTTTTAGCCTATGCAGAATTAAAGATGCAATTACATTATCAGAGCAACTACAGCATAAGCCTTCACTGTGTACTGTATTTTAACATGTCCCAGCTTATATTAGCAGCTTTTACTTTGTCCCGTAACATCAACCTTGTTTCGTTTTTTTCATTAGTCTCCAGTGATTTTTCTTTCTGAGGGTCAGAACTTAATTGAACAAAAATAATGAAGTTGTTGTTAAATTTTCTCTTTATTTTGTCTTTAACAATCCCCTGCAATCCACGTTACATAATGACAAAAGCTGTCATTTATGTTTTTTCTCCTTTTTTCTCCTTTTTTGTCATTTACAGCAGTTTCTAGAGAGTTTAGCTATTCCATGGGTGTGTTTATAGACTCACACAGTCAACCATATTGGCCAATTCTGTTTTTCCAATCCCAACTTAAAAAATTCTGATCTGACTCACATTGAGCTGCAAGTTTGATTCAACCAGACTTTCACGTGAACACAACAGTCCTCTGAAACAGCAAGCACATGCATATGATGCTGTTTGGCATGGGACATTTATATCATCAACAAAAAACATAGTTTAGAGAGCATATCGAAGCAGGAGAGTTGACTAGACCAGTTAAGTGAGTTATAACCTATAATATCCCAAATGTTTAGAATGATATTATTTTTGAAAATATCAAGTAGTTAAATTTACATTTCGGGGGTACTGAGGATTAAAGAGTAAATAATTTGAGTAAGAGAACTCATAGGAGGGGGGAACTGAAAGACTAAGGACCAAAGTTCCATTTAGTTGTACAGTTGTGAATTCACAACGTCCTCAATCCCTCCTTGATTTTCCATAAGCCATGTGTATTGATTAATTTTTCCTTTTCTCTTCAGTTTTTGAGGTGCAACTACGAGCCCACTCCATCCCAACCCCCATACCCACTTCCACCCCACCTGTGCCATGCTCTCACATGATATTTTTGCAGTTCTCAGGTTGCTCGTGTTGGAGTTTGTATTCTGTCTGTGCTTTACTGGACTTCTGGCAACGTTCCGATAGCATGTATGTTAGGTTAGTTGTTGATCCTAAAATGAGTGCATGAGTGAGTGTGAGCGTATGTGGTTATTTTTTTCAGTTGTGGGTGTGTAATGAACCGACAGCCTATCCAGGATCTCAGAGATAGCTCCAGCTCCCTCTGGGATCCTGAACAGATTATAGAAAGTGTTATAGAAAGTGAGTGGATGTCTCAACTAACTAATATAGAATAGACCTACTTTTGAAGCCCACAAACAGTTGCCAAATACGATCAATTCACTGTGAGTTTTGCAGTGATTTTCCTCTTGCATAAGTAATAGAAACAGTTTGATGCTAAGTGTTGTAAGTCAATACAGCCTAAAGAAAGAGAGGAGAAAAACTGATATCAATGTTTGTAGGATTAAGAGCACTAATTCAACACTCTTTGTTCATGCATTTGCTGCTTCTGGTTTGATTCAACTACACTTGAATAGTATAAAGTGTAGAAATGTGGCTTTTTTGTTTGCAGCAAATTCACTTCAAGTTTTTTGGTTCACTTATTTTCTTCACAAGTCTGCTGACTAAGTAGCCACATCCTGATAGAGTGGGATTGCTCTCAAGTACACTGCAACTGTCATACTGGCTGTGATTGCCTGTGTAAAAAATAACCAGCTCTGATGGGGAAGCAGCCCCAGGCCATGACACATTACTAAACAGTGAAAGGCACACATGCAGAATTTGTTACATTTTCTATCATCGAATGAGAGACCATGCTCATCATCATTCATCTATGTTTTATGGCTAAAGAAAGTTGTTTTCATTTCTCAACAAATGGTTTTCACAGTTCTTTTCCCACTACAATATTTTCAGTCTATTGGTATTATTCTCTTAATGACACAAGTTTTATAGATCTTCTCTTCACAAAAGCAGACCATATATACAAGATGAAGCAAGCATCTATTTGCACAAAATGCTGTGGACCACATGGAAGCTACAGCATTTATAGGTTTAGATGACGACGTCACCAGTCTGGACTGCTAATATGCTGTAAGAGTGGGAGTAGTAAAAAATGAAAAAATGACTTCTGGATTTTGCACAGACAACTGACGCTGAAGACGTCCATCAGAATACATCCAATACAAATGACACTGCTTTTATCCTTCAAGCCTCCACCATCCTTTCCAAACTTGACATTCACAACCAACAAAGCTTCTGGCAGCCTAGCCATGAAGAAGAAGAGATACTGGCTTGAAAAGATGCAGATAAAGATGGCATTCGTCAAACCTCTAACTTATCTGCTGCTTTTTTGTTTTATTTCTTTTCTTTTCGCCTCTTTGACTTCACCTTGACTTACACCTTACTGACCTCATAGACCTTACAGACCTCACAGACCTACACCTGGTGGATCATTGATGCTTATCCTTGGCATTTATGTCCTTTTTGGTTTGAAAAGCCTGATGAGTTGTAGAGTCTTCAATCGAGGTGGGAACTCTAACAATACCAGAAGATTGGGAGGTCTATCCTTCCCTTTTTTCCCACTCTTTTTCTCCTATGCATGGTAGTCTGTCTTCTCCTCATCTCGTCCCCCGGTCTCGTCCCTGCTCATCTCGTCCCCCCTCGTCTCGTCCTGTGTGGATGAGTTTGTGGGCATGGCTCTCTGGATATTACACGAGACAGCTGCATCCCATCAGCTCATCTCGGCACAGCATATCAACCTGGTCTCCTCACCACTCTTGGTAAGAAGGCTTGGGAACACTAGTGTCTAATCTAAGTATCAAGTCAGCTGTAAGTCTTAAATCTTGTCACAATATTTTGTTCTGTATCTGAGGTCCTCTGCCAATAACAAAAATTGCCACACAAGAATCTTGGTGTCTACCTGCCTAGCTGTCACTTTGTCAATCTGTGCCTGTTCTCCAGTCAATCTCTCCCTGGATCACACCATACCAACCGATCATACATATTTGAAAGTTGCCAATAAAACTCCCTCAAACCATTCTGTCTGCTTTTGTCTTGTCTGCTTTTGATGCCAGCCTCTAGAGTTCTTATGACTTTTTATGACAGTTAATTGTTCTTTTTTTTAATTCATTTCATTTCATTTCTCTAAGTAAGCATGAAAATTTTCATCAAGACACCAGTTACTGCAAGAAGTAAATTACCATTCTTTGACGAAAAAACAAATCCAAAAGAAAAGGTGAGGTGAAGAGCTTGACTTTATTTTTGCATGGATCATGGGTGATATTAGGGGTCTACATATATCTACTGCATCATAATCTGATAAGCATGCTGATCATTAGATAATTTAAAACAAATATCTATTTAACAGCTTTGACTTAGCCTACATCTGAAGTGAGCACATTTTAATCAAATTTGTGTTGTACAGAAAAAAAGTATTCTCCCTATCTAAAGAAAAAACATGAAAAAACAGCCCAGTGCTTTATTACAAACATAAATAAAATTTGAGTCAACGGGATTTGTTATTTCCAGATAAATCCATTCCATTCCATTTACAGATCGTATAAAAGTCAAAAGTCTAAACAAAATCCCTTTTCATGCAGGTTGCACTTCATCAGCACAGAAATATAAAGTTCTTGTTAAACTGCCACTGTCCTGCTTTGGTAAGACACATGAAGTAGTAGAAGTTGCCTAGTAGTAGATCAGTGAATTCTTTCACAAAGAATATGCATGACTGTAGTATTGTTTGGCAAGGGCAGGTTGGTTGACTGTCACACCTTATCCTGATAACAACACACCAATCCAGGTCTGTGACTACTTCTATTACTGGCTCAGAAACATATCAGAGACATATCAGTGACATGTCAACTTTATAGCACCATTTCACCCCTGTGCTTTCACACCAAAAGTTTATCAGTTCCACTTTCAAAGGGCACTGAGAAATAGGGGGAAAGGGCATATTTTTTTTTAGCTTTTTCTGATACTTTTCAATCAAAATGAGGATATGGTCACATTGACAGTTTGGTTTCTTAACAATGACACAAAATGAATGAAATTAGACTAGATTAGATTATTATTATTGATCCCACAGTGGGGAAATTCGCTGGCTACAGCAGCTAAAAAAACCTGAAAAATGTAAAGAATCAAAATCAAATACTATACACAGAAGTCCACTATATACCAAAAAATATAATAATAATAATAAAAATGACAACAACAACAACAACAATAATAATAATAATAATAATAATAATGTCAATATACATATTGACAACTGCGTGGGGTTTGTAACATTTATTGCACATCTAAAAAGTGACATAAGGGGAAAAAAAGTCCAATATAATTTTGAAATTTTTTTTCTTGCTCAAGTGACAGAAGATGGTTTTCTGCTGTTTCAGTTCGGAGAAACCTGCTGGGGACGTAAGGCTGCAAAAGGTCTCTTTATTTATCATTATCACTAGTAGATCATTAGTAAATCACCAGATCATTATCACTGGATTATGGTAACTGTATCTATCTATCATTTATTATTATTATTATTTTTATTTTTTTTTACCTTTTTTTTATTTGTGTGGTAGTTGTGGATTTATTGCAGGGTGACTAAGAAAACTTCTTTCTTCTTTGTGGTAAATCAGCTGTATTATCACTGGTCATGTTTGTACTATGTATTTTGTCTGTTTTTTTTGTCTGGCTATTATTTTCTAATTATTATTGATGTGTTAATTTGTCTCTTTATCTTTACAGTGTCACTTGTTTCATTTTAGGAGACTGCAGATCTAACACACCAGCTTTGCTGTATTCCGGCATGTTTGGATTTATTTATTTTTTTATTATTGAAACAGGTAGCTGGGATAGGCTCCAGCAGACGTCCGTGACTGTTACAGGATTCAGTTGGTATAGAAAATGGATAGATGGATTGTTTATACTGATATTCATCAAGAATTATTGTTACAATAAATGTGTTTTCTTATTACTTAAACAAAACAAGCAAAGTATATTGTGTTATATCAAAATATTTTATGTTCACTGCTCATAAATCTAAATGGGAAGGATTTAATGTTTTTGATCTTTTCTCATTTACAGCCAGCCTGATTAGAGCCTAAAGTCGAGCTTTATCCTTATTGCAGACTGCAGACCAGGCTGGATCTATGTTCATCAAATGAAAATTATTAATAAATGTTGGGGAAGGTTGACCCTGCTGCTGCTGCTGTAAAGGCAAGTGAAACCAGTTCAGTTGATCACAAATAACTTATGTGACATAAATTTCCTTGAGTGAGCAAGCCGTTGATCATGTTTTCAATTGTAAGGTAGGCCTGCCGCCTTGTGGCCATAGAGTGATTATCACTCACTCTGCAAATTACACCTTTTAGAAGTGAAATCACATTTAAAGTGTTGTTGCTTCTGTCTTAACCAGCATTATATCGGTTAAAAGTGAAATTTTGAAGGCAATTTAAGTTTATATTTTCTCAGCAAGATTAGTATTAAAATCAAAGCAAAACAATATTTTTGTTTACTTGTGTCCCTGGTTTTGGGTAGATTGTTTGCAGACACCCCTCACAGAGGCCCCTCTTTTATTTCTGAATTAAATAAATTATATGAGTTTTACATATATTTCTCCCTTGATGCAAGAAATTAAGTTTAGATGACTGTTGGGTAAATTAGCAAATAATAAAAAGCGTGAGTGGGCAACAAAACAAGAACGGTCTCACTTTGATTCTCAACAGGAGCTTTTCTGTGTGGTGTTTGCATGTTCGGGAGGACCAGCAGGCCTCCAGGTACTTTGAATTTCTTTTATTAACCAAAAACATGTCTGTTGGGTTGATAGGTTTGCTTCTAATTGACTAATGGCCTGTTTAGGAAACACCCCACTTCTCACCTGAAGATAGTTGGCCATCAAATTAGAGAGGAAAGCTACTGTCTTGAATAAAGTGTGAAAAAGCAGGTAAATTCAAGGGCAAAAGTTATGATAGCCACAGATCCACACAAATCAAGATTATTCAATAAATAAAAATTAACATTTGCTCTTTTTTGTCTACTCTCTACTTCATGCATGTTGATATTGATGGTATAACTTTGACAAGCTGAATAAATTAGCCATTGTTGTGTCATCAGCATTTTAAGATTCCCAGTGTAAAACTAAAGAGTTTGCAGAAATATAGACAAAACCATATCTGAGCTGCACTGTGATGCTGTTCCAGCCTCGTTTAAAGTCATATTTGGACTTTTGATTCTCAAAGTGTCAAGAAGCAAATATTCACACAAGCCAGGCTTGCAGCTATTGATAAGTTGCACTTTTCTTGTGACATTAATGGTGAGAGGAAAGTGTAACAGTTTTCTAGTCCTGATTCATTCTTTCTTTTAAATTCATACTGATAGTCTCTAATCTGTGACTCTATATCTTACTGTCAATCAGTTCATCCAATGATCAATAACCCTCCCCACAGACTTTGGTATATAATGTATGTTCTTTCTACATGTAACAATGAAATCAAAAGCCTGTTTTTCATATATGTTAAAATAATAATGATTTTTTTAGTGTAATAAACAGAGATTTCAAGTATTTATTTATTGGGTCTCATTATGGGTTTTGCACTTTAATATTTTAAAAGTTACGATTTCTTTCCATCATCACAGTATTCGCTTCAGAGATACACTGTTCAATTCATTAAGCAGACTTTCTGCTTTTATTTTGAAGGCAATGCCTATCCCTACTTCCACATCCCCTTCTCCATGGCAACCAGCCTGCATAAACAAATACAGAAGATACCGAGTTTTGTGTCCTACTGTTAGATACATACAAGAACGGCTGATACACTTCACCTACAGGTATGTTTTGACCCATATCTGGATGATTATTATGTCTAGCTCTTTATAGTATGTGTTTTCGGCTATTTGATGCAACACTATAATCTGCATTGTTTTAAAACAAGTGACTTTGTATCCTTTCTGATTAAAGATACACATGTGTTTGTGTGTTTACAGTGTGTAAGGATGCCAAGAGGTGACAGAAAGAGTGATATGGAGCGTCTGGGAGTCTTTATGGAGTTGGGTTATGTCTCTGTCGGAGACAAGTATATTACATCTCGCAGTTGTAAGAATACTTTTGTTTTTCTGTTAATTTTAAATGTGATATATAATAATTATAAATACTAGCTTGTAAAGTGGGTGTTTGGAAAGTAAATAGCTGTACTTACACCTGACCAGTTACCTTTGCTCTGCAATCCAGTTTTCAGACTTCTGTTATGATTTACGAAGCTTAGAAAAGGTAGGGACTAAGTGATAGAAACTACTTTATGTATTGCTTTCATTTTCACTCCAGGTCCATTCAACGAGTCAGCGTATCGAAGCCGGCAGATGTTGGCAGGTGTTGCCAAAAGCCAGTGTGCTCTGCAGAGTGGATTTTTCGACAAGTCCTTCAAACGTATTTTTGAGAGCGAGGCACTGACTGAACCCCTGAGACTGGCTCGACAGCATCGACTCCAGCAGGCCAAGAAGAACCTAGGCAAGGCCTTCCTGCCCTGTAATGGGCCCAATAAGCTGTGAGATAGCACACACACATAACATGATACAAGTATGCAGGCACCTAAATGCTCTCAATGTTTGTGACTTCATTCAGAATGCCAGAAAAGCACAGGTTAAAAAAAAAATGCTGACAAAATTTCCTGTCCTACAAATGATAATGAAATGTACATAAGCTTAAATGCATTCAGATGTGTTTAATTGTATGTATGGCTGTTTCTAATTACAACATGTTCTGTTCTATCCTCAGCTGTGGTTCTGGTAGTTACTACGGGACTTTGTCAGGACCCGTTGAAGCCATGAGTGCACTCTCAGTCACCCGAAAACCTCATCACTTACCTGGGCGCAACTTCATCACCTCACCCCCCAAGAAAGGCAGTGGTTACAGGTTTATGGCAAGCAAAAATAATTCACAAGCACTCAACAAGCAGATTTTCCACTTGTCACTCTCTAGGGGGAATCACAGCTCCATTTCATGTGCAGAACTATTTACTGGTATAAATGAATTTGTGAAGATCTGTTGTGAGCTAAAATATCTCACTGTTTTAATCCAGTGTGCACGCATTCAGAATCACAATTTAGTGAAGACTAGTTAGAATCAGATAGCATCATTTTAGGTGAAAGGATTATTTGAAATGTTCAGTAAGACTAACACAGAGTAGTTCCTTGTAGTTTCTCTGTTTAAGGTAGTATAACTGAATCTAGATAATAACACAAAGCAGCACTGTCCCTTATATGTGCAGTTGTAGTAATGGACTTTTCTTTCCTGCAGCTATCCCAATGTCACCCTGTCTAAAACTGAACAGTACACCTCAGACCCATACGACAGAGCAAAACAAGTGCTCAAGGTATCTTGTGTTTTCAGCTGCTTGAAGTTTAAGTCTTGTTAACTTCTGGCCATGATTCATTTTCATTTCTATCGTCATTTCTGAAAGAAAACGTTTATTTTGTTTTTAAGACTTTTTTTGTGGCTCTTGTGGCCTTTATTTTGAAAGTGGCTAGACAGGAAACTTGTGGAGGACATGGGGTCCTCAATAACAGTTAATAAGATCTTGACAGTGGTTATACCTGCAAGTTGCTAAAATAATCAGAGCTCAGTAATATTTCAAGCATAAAAAAGTACTTCTTACAGATATAGTGCTAAAACAGTATAATTATAGATAAGAAAGAATGTTGTTTGGGAAAAGAGGTGGGTTTTTTTCATAATGATTCATTGAATTAAAAGGTCTAGTTTGCCTCACAAAAAACAAAAAACATGTGAAGGTGTGCAAACACAGTCATGACATCGACTCGATTGAACATCTTAATGACTCTCTAACCAAGTGATGGCTACTGTTACTGATAATGGATCAAACTTTGTAAAGGTGTTTAAAAGGTAGACTCTAACCAGGGGAGAGATGCTGCATGGCTGTGGATGAGGTGGTGTAGATACCTTCTCAAAGGAACATGCATCAACTGACTTAAATCCCCATAGTAACCCTCCAACATCAGACCAAAGAAAAGCAATAAAATAAAATAATGCTAGCTTTTATTTCTTTGGGAGAGAAACTGCCCCATGACATTTGTTTCAGCCCTATGAGTTCCTTTTTTCTTATGAAATCTAACTGAAAGGGGTGATTAGTCAAACAGAATCAACTGAAAATCTGCTGTTTTCACAGATTATGGGTGTATATTGGTATCTTGGAACATTATCACTGTGAAGTAACCATATATTAACATTTCATATCTTCCATTAATTCTTCTTTTACAATTGCTGTACACAATATACACACACAGCAGTTTCAATAAATACAGAAAGGCCTCAGCTGACACCATGTAACTGATATCACTGTTAGCTGAACAAAGCATTCATGAACATTATGTTTACAATCCCCACAGTGGGAGTTAAAAGGATTGTGAGAAAAATATAATTGTTTGTAAATGAGACCAAATATTTGGCCATCTGAACTGACTCTATGAGCTATAGTGGAAGTGGCCAGAAAAGGAAAAGTTATAAAAAGCAAAAGTTTCTGTTACGGATTTCTATTGACAAAAATGCAGCTATGGGTGTAAGAATATGTATAAATGCAAAGTACCTTAATGTTTTACAAAAATACTTTTAAATTAACATGATTTTAAATCTCTTTCATGTGTGCGCGATGTAGAAAGAGGCCGCAATCCATCGCTCCAAGTTAAGAGATGGCCCTTTCAAAGTCAGCTTTTACCCTCAAGATTACTTCCAAACAAATCCATATCGGAATGACAAGCCCCTCCCATCGACACAGAAGCCCCTCCCATCGACACAGAAGCCCCTCCCATCGACACAGAAGCCCCTCCCATCCCGACAGAAAGTCTCTCTGGTTCCTTTCAAGCCTCCATCCCCCAACAAACGGGTGACTGCTTGTATTAAGAGTAAAGAAATTCTCTTTTGTGACTGATATGATGCCAGTTGTTTAGTATATATATTTAATGGTTTGTTTGTTTGCCCAATTTTCCTGTTAGATTGGAGGAATGAAAGCTGGGACATTTGATACTTATCCCTCACATTCTGCTGACCCTTATGTAATTCGGCAGTCCAAATTGGCCAATCAAGAGCCAGTTTTCCATCCTGCTCCTGGTCCAAAGAGCACGCCTGTCAAGAGCATCATTGCTGTTAATGTTAACAGGTTTGATTCAAGTCTACATTCTGGGGTTTTTTACTTGTACATTTGTATACAATGACTATGTCAGTTTGTAGAAAATGGAGAGGGACAGTTCTTGATACAGCACAGTTAAGGGCTGAGACTTGTGCTCTTGACTGTTGTGCAATAGAAGGGAATGCTGTTTAGTTATTAATGATTGTCTGAAGACAGTTATTAACACCTTAAATAAATGATCAAAATGAATAAATCAAAATGGGGAACCACCTGAATATCAGGAATTAATAACTAGACAACACAATCTGTCTCAAAATAACTGTTATTCTGTGCGTGCCATCTTGTGACCAGGGGTGGCGCATTAGAGTAACAGTGAAGGACGGAGTCCGAGCACAGACCTTTGCAACCAGCAAAAGCACAAACAGTTTCTCTGATTAAAAGGAATCAGAATTTATTAACACAAGTACACAAGTGTCAGTAGTTGCAGCACGTGACATAAAGTTCCGGTCTAACTAACATTTATGTTTACTTGTTAGACTAACTAAGAAACTCACAGCACACAACAAAGTGAAAGTAAATGTTAATTCTGCTCGAGGTTTTAAACCATATTCATTTGCAATTATAAAAATGTGTTTTTAAGTGAAGACAGCAGACACAAAACATAGTAAAACTGAATGAAAGGACCTGTGCTTCTGTGAACTGCTCAGACTGAGTCAGTCAGGTTCAGATGGGGCTTTGTCTCAACACCTCGCAATGTTTACCACCATACACTTCCAGGCTACAACAAATGCACGGTGGTGATACCTGTAGCCAGCATATTTTGGCTTAATTTTTGTGCAGTGATGTAAGAGACTATTGAGTTCAATTAAGTTATCAGAAAGCCAGAACAATCAACTTACATTTTTCTCTTGTCTCATCAACTAAAGTTGTTTTTTTTCTTCTTTTTCAGAAGAGTGAACTCTGCAAACTATTTTATGAATCCAGCCTCCCAACTGTGACAACCATCTTATTACCACACAAACACTGACTTCCTTGTTTACCTGTTATTTACATAGCAGCAGTATTTCTGAGACACTGCTCTTATAATGCTTCTCGCTCCTTCACAAAAATGATTCAGGGTTTGCCCTCTGAAGTAGTTTCATATATCAACTATTGCTTCTTAATCCTTTCATGTGTAAAATATTAAAACCAGTATAATAATTAAATACTAAATATTTGAATATAGATAACTATTCCAGTAGTTGTGCTCAGTTTTCTCTTTATGTTTATATTTATTCAACAAGTTACTTTGCCCACTTCTTTGGAGGTCATTAATATGTTTTTAATATGTTTTTTCACAATGTTTGCACTGTATAGATTTGGAGCTTTTCCTTCATGTTTCCTGACGTGACTGATCTGCAACTGAATGGTCCAAACTCACACAGATATTAAAAAAAAAAAAAAAAAAACTCCTCAAAAGCATCTTTTTGTGTGTGTAGGTTTTTTTATTGTTTTTTGTTGGTGTTGTTTTTGTTGACCTAATTTATGTGGTCTTCACTGACTTCCTCTGTGATGATTAGTAAGATAAGACAATAAATTGAATTTATGTCCATGTGTACATTTGATGAGCAACACAATGGATCTCACAAATTTTAAGCCATTAACATGTAATATATATTTGATGTAAATAAATGTGCCCCAGTGCAGTGTTTCTCATTCCTTGTTTCCATATATATATATATATATATATATATATATATATATATATATATCCTTCTGTACATTACTCCTCTTCTAATCATTATCAGTACATACTGTTCTTAACTGTACCTTGTACCTTGCATGTGTAATGACAATAACGTTGAATCCAATCTAATCTAAGGTTAAAAAAATAAACTAAGTCTAGCTGAGGTTGAAAGCCAATTAATAAAATTGGGTTTTAAGATAAGTTTTAAAACTGGACAGAAACATTGAAAACGAAATCTGTGTCTGCTCTTATTTTTTTTTTAATTAGCATATTTCAATTTTGACGAAAACAACACAGTGCCAGCTCACCATAAGACACTTGAGGTATAAACAAAGCCAATATCAGTCCAAGTTTAAGGTCATGAAGAAAAGTTGGAGATTTGTAACCATGTGCTCAGAAAAAGTGATATATAAAACATTATTATTTTTATTGTTGATGTTTTTATTACACAAACAATAATGAAACAGATAACTAACAATGGAAGTTTACAAGATCATGTGGAGACCAGCATCCTTTTCGTATTAGAGGGTCAATTAAAAAACAAAACAAAACAAAAAATAAAACAGGCGAGTGGTGCATCTGTATGTACACACGATCTTTTCACTAGTTTCTTAGTTCCCACAATGCAGAGCGGCACAATGTTATAAATTTGTGCTCAACCGGCTGTTTCTTTCTCAGTCGGTTGGGGTCATGCGATACAGCGAGGCAAGAGAATTTCGGTCTGTAAGTCATGTGTTTCTAAAGTAGCTGCTAGGATACACATACATACATACATACATACATACATACATATATATATATATATATATATATATATATATATATATATATCCATGATTAAAGATTGTGTTGTGGAGTTTAATGGTGAAGTAACGATATTTAGAAAACCATCCCGTTGGGGTATTAGCCGTTAGCTGAGGTTGCTCTGTGGAGTAGGCCTGCGACCTCTGCTTCTCTAGAGTGAAAATTACTGTATAATATGAATTAAATTATATTTAAATTTATGTGTAAACGGTTTGAAAAACTGCTCGGCCTAATTGAAACTGCTATTGAAGCGGTTAGAAAGAACCACATGGGATCCCACGTGGTTCATGCAGACGTTAGCAGATCTTGTCAAATATTTCATCACCTTTTGGCTTCATTAAGTAAACGTCTATTTTACAGTGTTATTGTGGTTAAACAATAGTAATTAATGTGCTCATGCTCTTTTTCAGCGATGCTGTCTCGCCAGCTGGGCAGGCAGAATGGAAGAGGGTTGAGGTTGGATAAATCCACCAGGCTTACCTCTGGATGTTGAGGTAAATTTGTGGAAACTCGCCCACTCCCCAGCTCTCAGTCAGCTGACCAGGTGTGACATGTCTGGTTCAGTGTTACAGAGCTGGCAGAGAAAGTGTCTGTACATGGTCTCAGCGGTTCTGGCTCTGTTTTAGAGTCAGCTGCGGCTGAGCTGCTGCAGAGCGTGGCCTGACGAGAGTGGCTTGTCCTGATCCAACAGCAGGACAGGCCTAGTACAGGGCCTCACATCGCTTAATGAGCCGCTGCGGTACTTTTCACATTTAAACTCTTTAGATAGGTGCTGATCTTTTGGACCCACTGACCTGCATGTTGGTTGTTTTCCTGCTCTAGTAGAGGATTGCATCCCCGCATCAGCTAGTCATCAAGGTCTGCACACGCCTGATGAGTTAAGTTTGAGCCAGGTGTATTGGAGCTGTCATGTAAAGCATGCAGAGCAGTTGGACAAGGACTTGGGGCAAGGATTGTAAGGTATGTTGCCATTCAGAGTGATCATTTTTATTATGGAACTGATAAAGCTGAGGGTGCAGGAAATCTGAACAGATTTCTGTTGCAGGCAGAGCCCCAGATGTCGCGCCACAAATGGGCTGAAGGTAGGTCTGGCAAACCTGGTGGCTGTGGTTTAAGTTGTTTGCTGTGATGACTGAATAATATAACACATCATGCTGACAAAGCCCATGGTGAGCTTAAGATCCTGAGCATAGCAGGGACCTGACAACTGAGACGGGTCATGGTTCTGATCCACTGAAAGCTCTTTGTTCAACAGGATAAGGAGACGCCCGGCCTGCTGAGGGCAGTAACTGGTTGAGCTGAGACCAGCTGCAGGTAAGTGATTGGCTCTCCCTGAGCCCACAACCGGTGTGTTGACCCAATCGTTGTACTGCCGTGACAGAGACGACTTCTCTCTGCTGCGGAATCATGCAGTTGGGAGAGAAACTCAGGACTTTGGCACAGGTTTAGGTAAAAACTATTTACTCTAGCCTGACTGAAGACCTGGAACATGCCACACGAAGTCATTAATATATGAAATGCTTGACAATAACTGTGAAAGTTATAGATTGTTTCTCTGTTAGCAGTGTAATCCCACCAGGCTGCATGGAAGAAGATGGTGCTTTTAAACCTGCATGAAGAGAAAGATGCAACTTTTTCTTTTTTTTCATATGTTTAATATTTTCTCCAAACCAAAATGTTTGTAATCGCTTTTCAATCCTTTTTCAAATGATGGCTATTTATATTTGATTTTTTTTCCATTTGTATAAATAAAGAAAACCTAAATGTTTAATTTTCCAAAGTATGCAGAGTTTTTGTGTGTGTGTGTGTGTGTGTTGAAATGAAATCACTTGGCTCTTAAGGCACATAGAACTTTAACGTTGCTTCATTCAGCTAGACAAGAATATCCTGGATGTTCAGCTGCTACTGGGGTGTGCCTAATTTTGAAAAGTTTGCTACAGAAAATGCCAGCTACGTTCTTTGCTGTAGCAAAAGCAAGAACTTAAATTCTTTAACTGAATAACTACACATTGTGATGTAAACTTCACTTTAGTGCTGTTGGGATAATGGATTTGCTTGATTTTTAAGAATATTTGCAGCAGAAACTGACCATTTCTTCTACATATTGTTGCTTTATAGCTGCTTTTTGACTTATTGATAAACCTTAGGACTTGTCATTAGGATGTTGAAAGGGTACTTCACATTTTAGCATGAACATTTATATCAGTAAACCAGATGAGTAATCCTCATAATTTCCTCTGGGGACACTTGAAAATCCTGATTTCCCCCACCACCTTTAAGTTCTTTTATGTAACTATGTAACTGCACATAAAGGACAGGTTACCCATGTGAAGGCTACTGAGCCCATTCTGGCAGGGGTTCATCTAATACAGGGCGTCCCAAAAAAATTTGATGACATTTCACAGGCCAATAATTTTGGCAATTCTTTTTGAAATAAAAATTTTCAAGAATGTATAGAAACAGATCAAGACTTTATATTTAATGTTTTATTTTTTTGGTTGCACCATGCTATTCACTCCCAAAGAAAAGTCATTTTGCTGCTTGGAATATGTTCGCACACTGTCCCCCAAGACTGCAGCATGCCTTCACTACCCACTTGATGTGCTGTGTCACAGATGGTACACATATTGAACACACATGAAATCATCATAAACTTACCATGTTCAACACCTAAACTGTTCAGTTTCATTAAGGTAGACTTACTTTTTAAGATAATTGCTTTTAAAGTTGTCAAATTGTTTGGAACACCCTGTAATGTTGGTAAAAATGTCTCAAGTTTGTGAATACTGACATTAGATATTGAAGCTGGTTTTTGTTGGATATTCGTCATTAAGCCTACTTATCCGCCAAATTCTCATTTAGGAACCCTCAAACTACCAGCTCAAATGAAATGAAGCAGATTTTCTTTTCAATAACATCTAAACTCAAGCCAGATATCTGTAATAAAGGAGGACAAACACACTTTCTGAGGACTTTATATTTTGAAGATATTTTTTATTTAGGAAACGTTCGTTACTGATTTTGTTTGTTTTTTTCAATAGCTTTAACCTAAGACTTGATGTACACATATATGGACATCACATATTTTTTGTCATTTGTTTTCCTAATTGGGGCCCAAAGTAACAAGAAAAGTTTTGCACCAGGCCTTAGAGGGGGGTGGGAGGTGGGGGTGCAAGCTCCAGCACTTTGATAGTGTGGGACTCCAGAATAAAAGTAGCTGTGTGCACAACACTTGTGAAGTGTACTGTTGACTTTTTCATCATGTTTAGTGGGACTACTCTTTCTCTTTGATAAATTAGTTACATTTATTGTTAAGTTAGGTATTTTGTGGTGTATTTCTTCCAATTTTTCAATTCCAACAAAAAAATGACTTACACTTCCTCAGGCCAGGTTTCAGCCATTGTTCTCCTCCATGGTCCATCCTGAAAGGAAACATGTACAGAGAGTCAGAAACAGGGATCTTACATTATTATGATGCACTGTCTTAGTATTTATCCCAAAAGTTTGTGTTGGCACAAATTGTTTTAAAAAGGAGCCCACGGATGGGATGGGGTGCTGATGGGCAACATTTTCATAGGTTTAGTGTTTATACTTGATCATAGAAGGTGTCCTTGTGATAAATGTTTCCTAACGTGAACTCTTGTTGGCTGTGTTTCAAGATCATATTTCAACTTTCAGTTTTAGACCACCTTCATCAATCAAACTGCTGGTTGACTGCATTCACAGTCCATGTATATTCTGTGTTTTACTGTGTTATACATAGTTCTCTTAAAATTTTAGCTTTCTGCAGCTGACTCCTTCAACAGTCACTGGGGTGGCTTTTAAGTTTCTTATCAGACACGTGTCTATCAACACAGATAGCAAACTCCCGTCTTCATCAGACGCCACCTCTGAAGAAGACAGACGTTTACAGTTGAAACATGTCAAGTCTGTTTTGACAGATACGTGTCTGATAACAAAAGAAACTTAAAAGCTATCATAAACAGAGGCACTACAAACCATGTTGGATTAAGTCAGTGGGTTGCTTTGAAGCTCAGTGTGAAGCAACTTGAATGAGAATTATCGCCTACAAGGCTAAGGCCACGGTCCTTGGTCACAAACATGGATTATTCACTTCAGGTTAGGAATGAGTTTCTACCTCAAGTAAAAGTGTATTTTGTTGCGAACAGGACCTCAAGATTCTGAAACTCTTTCACTTGACTCTGGAGAGCAAAATTTCCCAGTAAATATTGTAGCACAAAACCTTCCCACCCAAAGACAGAACTGGACTCCTCAACCAACCATACAATGCTTGTACTCACACACATAGCTTTCGTTCTGGCTACAAAAACAGTCAACTTTAGCCTCCTCCAAGTCCAACACTTTAGTCCATACATCGAAAAGAAAACCAAAATCTCCCGTATTTGATTCTGACTTGTATGTAAAGTCAGTGAGACTAGTGAGTGGCTGGACTGTCCACACCTGAGAGTGTCGAGACCCCACTCAGAAAGCAGATTCACTCCAAGGTCTCCTGGATAGTTATAACTCAAGTCCAGCTCTCTCAAACGGGATGGGTTCAAACTCAGAGCAGAGGTTAGAGATTTGTGGCCTTCTACTGTAATCAGACAGCCTGAAAGCCTAAAAGAATAACAAAAACATACTTTAATTTGATCTTTTTCTTTACTTGATGATTAAAAAAATCCTTAATACTTTGCAGCTTTCTATTATGTCAAATTCTAAACCTAAGCAACAATTGGTTGAAAAAAGTGATTAGTGTAACAAGTAATTTCCAGCCACTAGAACAAATTTCCTGCAACGGACTGGCGACCTGTCCAGGGTGTACCCCTGCCTATCACCTGCAGTGGGCTGGGATAGCCTCCAGCAGACCCCCGTGGTCTGGGTCAGAGAGTGGTCCTTAAGCTCATTGAGGCAGTGGAACAGATTTATGCTTCTCTCTGGAGAGGGATCCTCGCCGATTTTCTCCCTGATATACTCGGCTGTTTCCTGGATGGTTTTGGAGTCACTTCCTGTCTGGGTCATCAGGTCTTGTGGGAGGCTTTGATTGGTTTCAAGGGAAAGACCCAGAAAGAATTTGAGAAACAAATGAAGATGTCCACTTGGACTTTGTAAAGCTTTGTCCACAGCACTCTGGTGGAAGAGTTTATATCTGTTACTCAAAACTTGTGATTTCTGGAGGCTTGATTCCTCCTGTGCCAGAAGATTGATGCCAGAGTTGGTGAATATCATGTAAACATACAGTAAAGAGCAGCCAGAGACTCTTGAATACTGAGATGGACAAAACAGAACCCCTTGTCCTGGTACAGTCCCTGCTCTTCTTTAAAGACCTGTGTGAACATGCCTGAGTACACAGAGGCTGCTTTGATACCAATGTCACTCATCCTGAGGTCGGTTTCATCAAAAATCAGGTTGCCTTTCTGCAACTGTTCAAAGGCCAGTTTTCCTAAAGACATAGTCATGTCCACAGTCTGTGGATTCCAGCGTGGGTCTGTCTCATTTCCTTCTCGATACTTCTTGTTGTTCAGTTTGGTTGGAACCACTAGGAAGTGGATGTACATCTCGGTCAGGGTTGTGGGTAGCTCTCCTCCTCCTTTGGTTTTCAGCACATCCTCCAGGACTGCAGCAGTGATCCAGCAAAAAACTGGAATATGGCACATTGTGTTGAGGATTTGTGATCTCCTGATGTGGGAGATGACGACGCTGGCATGAGCCTCATCTCTGAATCTCCCCTTGAAGTACTCCTCCTTCTGTAGGTCAGTAAACCGCCTCACCTCCGTCATCACATCGACACACTCAGGAGGGATTTGATGGACCACTGCCGGTCGCGTGGTTATCCAAAGCCGAGCAGAGGGAAGTAGTTTCCGCTGAGGAGGTTTGTCAGCAGCACTTTCACCAAGGAGGACTCTGTGATGTCCGTCAGAACCTCATTGTTGTGGAAGTCCAGAGAAAGTCTGCATTCATCTAAGCCATCAAAAATGAAGATGACTTGAAAATGTTCAAACCTGCAGAGTCCAGCTTCTTTGGTTTCTTTGAAGAGGTGATGGATAAGCTCAACCAAACTACACCTTTTCTCTTTTTGCTTCACTTTTAGCTCTCTGAATGTAACCGGGAATGTGAATTGTATATTGTGGTGAGATTTTTCTTCAGCTCAGTCCAGTGCAAACTTGTGTGTTAGTGCAAACTTGTGTTTTCCCAATTCCAGCCACACCCTTTGTCATCACTGTTCTGGCACAGGGATCACATTTAGGTCCAAAGATCTCATTACACCTGATTCTGGTCTCTGATCTGGTTGAATTCCACAGTGCTGTTTCAACCTGCCTGACCTCATGTTTGGCACTGATTTCTCCAGTGCCCCCCTCTGTGATGAAGAGCTCTGTGTAGATCTCATTAAGGAGTGTTGAGTTTCTGGCTTTGACTATTCCCTCAAAGAAATACTGAAACCTCTCTATCAAATTAAATTTGACTTTAGACTGGCATGCTCCAGGGGATCCTGAATGAGGGCAACAAAAAAGATTAATGAGAGTACCATTTCTTGACATCAACAACATATTTTAATGTAATGTGATATATCAGAGTCCTCCTTCAACCTCAACATTCATCATTTGAATGTGTGTTGGACACTCAAATGAAGCAGTAGGCGCTAAAAAACAATCATCTAGACTGAATATTTTAATAATTTGGTTCTGGTCTCTTCTCATGAAGCCTACACAGACAAATACATGAGAAATGATTCAGCTGAGGCTAATTAGAGGTGTTTAAATGCATTTAAGGAAATCTTTGCAGAATATACGTTGTTTGCCTGATAAGGGCTGAATCTTTTTCGATGAGTTTATTTCATGCTAACATTCTCATCATTAATGGTAGAAGTAAGATTAAGCTATAACAGCAAAACTAAAACTGCTCTTTCAACTTCATCTTACTTCTTTTTAGGAGAATTGAGTCGGTCTTTAAAGGTAAGAGGTGGTTCCTTTGATTGCTCACTCTTCACTGAGACGCAGGTGGTTCCAGGAGATTCTCGTCTCTCCTCGTGAGCCCTGAATGACAGAACTTATTATTATTCCAACTAAAGACTGGTGAAAGGCCACATCTCATCAGCTGAAACTGCTGAATCAAAAAATATCCTCTGCTGCCTTATTAAAGCTCCAAATCAGAAAAAGCTGAGAAGAAATAGAAAATGAAAAAACAAACAAAACAAACAACACAGCAGCACTTCTTACACTTACATTGACTTTTTTTTGTTTGCAGACAGTAAAACCCAGGATATTTTATTATTTATTGTTGTCAACTTCATATTGTTAATATGCTTTTTAGTCAGGCACCCCATGCCAAAATTTATTGCTTGAAGGGAAATGAAAAGAAATAAAAAATTAAATAAATGAAGTCAACAGGTGACTGCAAGATTGAGTTACTACAAAGTAATATCTATGAATGTTTGAGACTTTAAGAAACATTGAGAAACAATGGTGGGCACAGGATCTCCATTTTGTCAAAAAGTGTAAGAAAAACAGTGGAATATTTAAAAACAATACTCCTGAAAGAAATGTTGGAAGAGGTTTTCATATTTCTCCTGCTACAGTGCATTATATCATTTAAGGTATCTGGAGGAATTTCAGTGTATGAATGGTGTGTCTCCGTTAAGATGAGGGGATGTAGCGTCAGTACAACAGCTGCACTCCTTCGTCTCTGGGTCAGTCTGAAAGTGTCATGTCGTCGGGGTGTGGACGGGTCCATCATTTGGTTCCTCTGGCGCTCGGAACGTTTGAGGGTCACCCGTTACATCGCTGCACCAGACAGACTGCAGTTGCCGTATCCTAGCAACTAGACAGCTTCTTCAGAAGTGGTGATGGAGGAAGCAGACCCTTGGCTTGTAGTCACACTAAAGTCGGAGCTGTGGCCTCCACAGCTCCGAGGATCAGGAGAGATGAACTCCTTACAGGAGTCGGTGAGACCTTCTGAGCGAGAGGTCTTCTTAGAAGGAAAGCTTCCAAGGAACAGAGGTCCTGAAAGAGAACTGGAGGGAGAGGGAGTCGCTGCTATTGCACTGGGGACTCCTACGTGGTTTTGGGGTCTATGCCCGATAAGGATGACAATTTCGTATCTTCAAAGGTGTCATAGAATAGAGCAAAGGCTGCTGGAGATTGGAGTCTTTTAGAAGGTTCCTTTGATTGAAACTATGCAGTCAGGCCTTGCTGCTGATGTTAGGTCTTCTTGGTTTCAACACATGACTGTGACCCAACACTACTTCTGTGACGGCAGTATTGATGCAGAAACGCACACTGAGGCTTTCGGGCAGTATGTGTTTCCTTCAAGCCCGCAGCTTTTCCAGGGACGTTCACAGACATTTTATAATGACATTTCAAAAGTACATTCTGCAGTCAGTCAAAGGCCAAGGAGTAAGAACGTACAGATGCAGAGCTGATCTTGGCCTGTCACAGAGAGTATGTGGAGGATTCTGAACTGCTCTTGTGGCAGATGAGCAATAAAAAGGTGCCAACTTTAAACCTGCTGTCAAATTTAACAGATTTGTGATTAAAATATACACAGTCAACCAAATAACAGCACCTCATGAAGAACCACTTAGGCTGAAGACTTTCATAGCAAAGAGCTGACTCTGAGGTGAATCAGTGTCACAAGAAAGCTGAATGTCATGTTCTCTGTTTGTAACAACGTAAAAAAAAAAACATTACAAATGATGACTTTTTGTTTTACAAAGATACGAATGTGAAGATTTGAACACTGTACCTTTTCATGTTGTCAATTTGTAATCCTGCTGCCACCCTGACAAAAGAAAAGAGAAAACATCATGGATAGAGGTCAAAATATAAAGTTTTTTTTATGATTATTCATACTTACTTACAAGTTTCACCTCAAGGTTTGTCTCATCAGGGGCTCACTGAAGGTCTAAAAAGATCTGTACAAGTTTCAGTACACCTTCTGTATGTGAATGTAAAGGATACACCCATTTTTGAAGGTATTTAGCAAACATTTCTAATTTTCATCAAAACACCTAAAAGCCAAATTGTTCTGATGCAGTCATGCATTCTTGTGAGCATTAAGGCATCCAGTCTGACTGGTTTTAGTCACATGTGGAGTTATTGTACCGCAAAACAGTGAAAGTTCAGATGTCCAACCCTATCTAATGTGAAGGGGATACAGCACAAAGTACCTCCATCTGGGGGAAAAGGACAAGTCTATATGTAATCACCATATGCATGAAGAAGTAGACAGCAGAAATGTTCATCTTAGTTGTTCAAGTTTTATAGTTACTAGCTATTACACAAATAGAAGATTAAAAGAGATTATTTTGAGAAGAAAAACCAGATTGGCTTGAACTACATTCATGGGTGTCTAATTCAACCAGCAGAAAAGACAGAAGGCAAGTAGAAAAGATGTGTGTGCTTAAAAGTGAGATGTTTCCACTTTCAAAAATGTGAGCTAAAGGATCGCTGTACATTTAAAATGAAAAAGTAAGCTTCATCCGAGGAACAAACCACTATCGCCTAGTGACAAGCTGCATACAGCAGAGCAAGACAAATCTTATCTTTATAACTATCTGACAAAGTTCACTTTTTGGTCGTTAGGCCATTACGAAAAACTCCAGAACATAACTAGCTCCAAGTTCAGTCTCACCAACTCCTGAAAAAAGTGTTGCTGTTTATGCTGAGCCACCGTATCAATAAAAACTTAGATCTTTTCTTCCCTGTTTTTTTTTGTTTGTTTTTTTATTACCAGATAATCGGGTTTCCTGGTTTTTAACTACAGTCTCTAGTGCCTCCACAAGGAAGACAGATACTACTGACAGAAAAAAGAGCACCTATGTGGAACTAAAATAATATTATCAGATACTAACAGTAGAGATGTCGGATCAGTCTCTGAAAGTCGGTTATTCTTAGGGACACCTTTGTCATTGCACAGTCATTTGAGTTATTGTTAATATAGTAAAACTGATTAAAGCAGAAGAAACATTTTGTTCAGTCTAGAGGAGCAGATCATATTTAGAAATATTTGATTTCATATTGTTGAATACCTGGACTTATATTTAATTATGCTACATACACTTTTGCATTCAGGGGGTCTGCTGGTGCATTTAGTGCACATCTAATTTGTAAGTCAACATTTAAAGTAATCTAACCCAGTATCTCACCACGCTCGGGTATCAGTAAATCAAGGTTTCATGACTGAAGCTTTGTATCCTTTATCCGTGCTGGTATTGTTAGTAATGCTCCTTATTGTATAAGCAATTATCAATAATATATCAATAATCTAGGAAAGGATTCAGCAGTTATGAAACATTATGGTCAGACTAAAGTTTCTCAATAATGGTTTTTCTGTTACTTGCTCTGTAACTGGAAAACAGCTTATGAGCAGCAGTTCTGAAGCCCATTATCCTGTCTAATATTATACTAAAGTATAGTCTAATATTATATATGATACCCTAAACTGAAATAATTTTGTTATAGATCCATATTTAGAAGGAAAAACTTGAAGTAGTCATTTTCTGTAGGACTTCATCAGTCTCTCAGATTGTTGTGAAGAAATATTTGGCCTGTTTTTTAAACACTACTTCTGTTTATTCCATTTCTTTTTCTTTTTTTTAGCTTCATAACTCATTTAAGGTCTGGCCAGAGAATTTTAATTGTACAGAGAGCTAGACTTTGTGTAGACCATACCAAACCTTGATCCTTTCATTTTTCAGCTATTCTGTTGTATATCTGATCACTGTCCTGAACCAGTTTCAACCAAGCTCATGGTAAAGTGTAAGTGTCCAGGTTCTATGGACCTCACAGCCAGGTGAAAAACAAGCCAAAATCATTACTTTTCCACCACTGTACTAAACAGTAGGTATGGCATCTTTCTGCTGAAATCTTGGGTTTGTTTTTCCTCCACATTCGGCACTGGGCATTAAGGTCACACAGCTTCTCTTTGGGTCTCTTCACAGGACAGATGGACGGTTTATTCAGAAGGAGTTTTGCAAACCTCTGTCAGGCTCCCATGTTCTGGGACTGTAGAGGCTTTCTTTAACATGCTTGGTGAGTTTTGTAGAGTCTGAGACAAATCTCTTAGGCTTTTTCTGAGCATTGGATGATCTGATCCTCAATTTGTCTTATTGGCTTTATTTTTGTTAAATAATAGCATGAGGAAAAAGTTGTATGAAGTTGGTCATCTTAAGAAGGATTTTTCCAGAACTAAAACCCACTAAGATGAGATGTTTATTTATTTATTTATTTTTACTTAAAAGTAGGGAGTGCCAACTTTTACACAATTGTAGAAATAAGAAGAAAAAAAAGTGTAAAGTTGCCGTTAGAGATCCAGCAGGTCACAGGTGTCGAACTCCAGTCCTCAAGAGCTGGTGTCCTGCATGTTTTAGATGTTTCCCTGCTTCTTCACACCATGACACAAATGACTGTGTCACTGACAGAGTTGTTCAGACCTGGATAACAGCCTGTTAACAACCACTAATGAGAATCAGGTGTGTTGGAGCAGGGCAACATCTAAAACCTGCAGGACAGCGGCCCTCGAGGACCGGAGTTCAACACCCCTGCAGTAGGTCAACCACTAACTATGCTGGTGAGTTCATTTCCAACTGCACCAGAGAGAGAACAAATTGCATTTCTTTCCAGGTAAATCTTTAATATTCTTGCAAACAAAATTGGCAACTGCTACTATAGCCAGAACATCTTTAAGTTTGAGAAAAAACACAAGGAAATTTGTGAGGGAGATGATGGACAAACTATGTAATTGTGAGAAGTATTTGTGTGGTTTGAGGAGGGCTTTGATGCTGCTTAGGATCAGAGGAATGAATTATAAATTACAACTGGTACCATCAATTGCGTTTGCACAACAACGCCACCTGGGGGTTATTGTTACCAACCCCTAAAACAATTAACTGCAAGCCACAGGTTTAAAAACACACCAACAGAGGTGATTTCCAAATGGCAAAAGTTTTTTTTTACATGAAATATTTTATTTTAACCACTTTAAAAATCTTCAGTTTGTATAAAAACATGAAGACCTGTTGTAGGTACACCATCCAGTATCAGTGGGCAAGTCCTTTGCACCAGCAAAATGAACAAAATAGTACATGGATCCTGGCTTGGGATGAAAATACCAACCAACCAATATCACCATCAGTGGGGACTGTGTGGAGAGGGTTTCAGACTTGTGCTTCCTGGGAGTCAACACCAGAGAGAACCTGACCTGGGGAACCCACTCTGCTGAGCTAGTGAAGAAGGCCCAAAGAGGGTTCTCAGGAAAACCAGCATCCCAGAGAAACTGCTGGTGTCCTTCTGCCACTGCACAGTAGAGGGAATCCTGACCCACTGCCTCTGTGTCTGGTTCAACAGCTGCACAGTGGCACAGAAGAAAGAGCTCCACAGGGTCATACAGGTCGACCAGCAGATAGTCGGCTGCCCTCTCCCTGCAACTGAAGATCTCCACAATTCCCGTTCTCCCAGGAATATTGAAAAGATTCTAAAAGACCCATCACACCCTGGACACAAACTGTTTGAACGCCTGCCCTCAGGGAGACGTTTTAGATCCATAAAAGCAAAAACAAACAGACTAAGAACTAGTTTCTATCCTTCAGCCATCACCATGTTAAATTCTACTAAATAGACATTTATGGCAAGTTTTTCAGTTCAACTTGACCAAGGGATGGGTTCCAAATGTTTTTTCTGTGTGAGTTTTTAATTATTAATGTCTATTTATTTATTTAGTTATTACATTTTAGGCGTTATCTTCTTGAGCACCAAATTTTGTTGTATATGTTCATTGATACAATGACAATAAAGTATAACATGCAAAGTAAATTAGTAAAATAAAAACAAACCAAACTCTAATGAGGTTGCCAAGACAACTGCATTACCACCAAAAACTCAACAGGTCAACAAATTGTATCCAACTTGGGGTGGACTGTGTGACTGGAAACCAGCACACTGAGGAACAATGCACAGAGACAAGACTACAGCCCCTGGAAACACCAGTGCCTCAACATGCCCGGAGATAACTAAATACAAACATTACATACCCACAGTAAAACAGAACTCACTGTGAATGGAACAAGGGCATTGGTACCTGGCAACTGGGGCAATGCGCTAGAAAAAAGGAAGGTGATGCAGTGAGACATGTCCACACTGCTAAAAATTAAGCAAAGGAGCCAAGTGGCATGAACAATTAGAACTGAAATAAAATTTGGAGGCGATTCTAAGAGGTGAAACCACAAATACACACTCATGCTCAAATGCCACAGCAAACCAAAGCCTGCTGCAAGAGCACAAAAATGAACACCAGTTTAAGAAATAGCAAGCAACGTATAATTCCAGAAGGACAGAAAACCAGCCTGAGGACATGAGCAGACACAGTGCAGACGCCGGCCACATCAATGGTAGTCATGGACACAGACACTCTGCAGCCCACAACTCCAGCTGTAGTCATGGACAGACACTCTGCAGTCTACAACTCCAGCTGTAGTCATGGACACAGACACTCTGCAGTCTACAACTCCAGCTGTAGTCATGGACACAGACACT
>JAOWBL010039235.1:0-27135 GCA_028564865.1 Zenarchopterus dispar | reverse complement strand
ACATAAACAATGTGTGTGTGTGTGTGTGTGTGTGTGTGTTTGTACATTCTGTAGTTAGTTTTAAAAACAATAAAGTTATTTTCTCATATTATAACAGTGTGCAGTATTTTTGTTGTCCCTGGGACTGAGCATTTCTGGACTGAGATCTCTGACATTCCTATTATTTGCTGGAGCCACTCTCCCAGTTTGGGGTCAAAGCTGTGATTACCACTGGCACCACTGTCACCTTCTCCTTCCAAATCTTTTCCATCTCTTCCTTTAATATTTCTCCATGTTTTCATGTTCCTTGGTCTTAATGTTGCTCTGCTAGCGGTTGCTACATCTATCACGACTTCTTTTTCTTTTGGAGTTTGTCAACAACCACAACGGTTGCTCGGGTTGTTTGGCCATCACCAGTTTATCAGTCCAGACCTAAAAGTCTCACAGGATCTTTGCTAATCCATTCTCCACCACTTTGAGTTGTGTGTGCCACCATCAGTTCAGATGTTCCTGTACACTATGCCAGCTACTTAGCTGTGGTGTTACATATATCCTTTAATGCCAGCATCTTATATATTCTTAAAATAAATACATAAATAAATAAAACCTCTTCCCTCACACACCCACATCTCCTGCCTGTGTTGGATGGGTGGCTGTTCATCATCTCAGGCTCGGCTCCTCTACTATAGGCCTGGGAGCTTGAGGGTCCTCTGCAGTATCGCAGCTGTTCCTAGGACTGCCCTCTTCTGGACAGAGATACTTGATGTTTCTCCAGGTATTTGCTGGAGCTACTTCTCCAGTGTGGGGCCCATGGACCCCAGTGCTGATGACCATGGGAACTGCTGTTGCCTTCACTTTCCAGGCTTTCTCCAGCTCTTCTTTGAGCCCCTGGTATTTCTCCAGTTTGTCTTGTTCCTTTTTCCTGATGTTGCCATCGCAACACACCGGATTTTACAGTCAATGATTCGATAGTCAAGCTTTGGATTTAATATCATGAAAGAGATTGGGGCTTCGGCTGATACTTTGGTATTTTACTCTGACGTCACCGGTTTTCCACTCATCGGTCCAATCAGGAATGAGGCCCATGGATACCGGCTTTGATAGACAGGAAAATGAACTAATCAGGTTCTTGGTCCGGCTGGCCGCTGTATCCGCCTCCACAAACGCGTTGTTGAAGGAAGTGAAGCCTGTTAACTAGAAGATGAGTTTTCACTACGGTCAGGTATCGAAAAACTTATTTTGTGTTCCGTCTATGTCCGTTTCACTAACATGATTCAGTAGTGTCATAGGTGTATGCTTTATTTTATTAGCTTGATATAACGTAACTAACGGTGGAAAAACAGGTGACGTTAGCCATTCATTAGTTTGCTACGGTTAGCAGGGTGTTGTTCCTGTATTAACTGGCATCTGCTAACCTCAAATGACGACGGTGTTTTAGAAATTTTTGCTCAAAATTTTAGCACTTTCACTCAGCTTAGAGTTCACATTGATAGCCGTTTTATGTATTTGTAGTGTGGAAGGAGTGGTAAACGTTGAGCTTGGGTAAAGCAACATTTCCGAGTCGGAAATGTTTTCCAGTAGAAAGTCGGATACTCGTTTTTTTTTGTTGTTGTTTTTTTGTTGTTTTTTTTTACATTTAAAGTATCCACTTCAGCTTCACTTTTATTTCACTGAATCAAATGGAGTAGTTTACTTTCATGACGTCTTTTAGTTTTTGTAACATTTACTTTGTAATTGGTAGTTGTTTTAGCCTTATAACTTTTATTAAATGTGTTGCTTCAAAAAAAAGTTTTATAATACTACGATATATTGTAAAGTATCAAAAAAAAGCCCTCTTTTCTCCAGTTGTCTTTTGTTTAAGCTTTTAGGATTAACTAAACCTAGATGACTGAGATTCTATACTAGACTAAAGTGGATTAAGTACAAAGTCGTGAAAACCAAATATGCTCATGTATATTGCTACCACTTAAAAACTAAGTGCAAGCACAACTGTTGTGTGAGTGTCTTTGGTTCTTTTCATGGTGAGGGACTTACCAAAATAACCTGTGTGTGTTTGTGGTACTCAGAACTGAGTAATTGAAAAAGCATGATTTAGCTTGGTTAGTACTTGCATTTATCACAGTTTTAGTGAATAATTTCATTGTTGATTTCTGCAGGGCTATCCAGGAGGAGGCAATCCACCACCTGGTGGTCCGTACGGTGGAGGTAGGGGTCCCTATGGACCTCCCCCTTCAGCTCCTTATGGAGGTGCTGCAGGCCCCTATGGCGGTTATGGAGCTGCAGGTCATGGTGGCCAATATGGACCTGGAGTTGGCGGTGCACCGGGTGGGCCTTATGGAGGATACGGGGGACAACCTCATGGAGGATTTCATGGACACTATCCTTCTGCAGGTAATGACGGGATGACCCTGTGAAGCTCTGTAATCTTTCCCAGCATCGTACCTTTGAGACTATAATAATATTGCAGGTATTCTCTGTTTCCTCTTTTTGCTGCTTCTTGCTCCTTTTTTTTCCACCCCTCACTGTGGGTTAGTGGAGAGAAAATAATTTCCATTTCCAGATGCTCATGTAGATACAAGGCTCGGTTTGTGCCCCTCAGCAGGACTACAAAGCTGGAGTAATGACTCTGGTAATACTGAGTGAGGCCTAAACAGGGTAAGAGACAGATGGGCAGAGAACGTGGTTTGTGTGTGTTTTCAGTAGCAAGTAAGCGTACGTAAGGCAGAACCTGATAGTCTGTGTAACCATCTTTACCCTCAGGGACAGAATCCATCAGGGTTCGGCCTTAAATGTCATCTCTCCCTCTCTCCCCATTCATTTTTTCGACAGTCAACCATCCCTCTACTCCTCACCATATTTTCTAAGACATCTTTTCCTTTCCATCATGTATTCAAGTAGCACTATTTCCTTCTTGCTGATGTGACTTTTCCAAGACCTTCGATCATGTCTTTGCTTTATTTATTGGTCGGGAATATAAGTAGCAAAGATGTGGAGAGGTTGTCTTCTGGAAAGATTAATTACTGGGGAGCTCAGAAAGTGTTTATAGTTTTCTCAAATGTAATTACATGCTTTTGTTTTTGGAATCTAACACAAAAATAGATTTTTTTTCTCTTTTCTTTGAAGTTTTCTACAGTATGCTGTAGAAAATGCAATTAAACTCAAATTTGTTGTGACTTGTAAGAATTACATTTTCTTTAGCAAGGGCTGAAGCCACAGTATTTCTCAGTATCAGGCAATGCATTCTTTTGAAGGATGCAGACTTTGAAAGCAAATCCTTCAAAGGCTGCAGCTGACTGAGTGTTGTCTAAATGAGACAGTGTACCTTCTGGAGAACTTCCTATTAATGTCACCAGCTCTGGTCCTCTCACCTACAAACACTGACAGCAACAGTTTCTCATGTGTCTCGTAAGATGGAGGACAAAATTCTGATTCCACCGGGTTTATTTGTGTAGTTGCAAACATGGCCAGACCATACCACTGGTGTTTGATCTGATGCAGAAACAAAATCCCTCAGTGCATCTGCCATGTCCGCCATATGCCAGCTAGTTTATATTATTATAGGCGGTGAGGGATCCAACTGATGCAGCCTTCTGAGTCCTAGAAAACACGGATGCTTTTGGAGGAGTCTTTAAAATGGAACACATTGCATCATGCCGCTATGATGAAACTGACCTACAAATGCAGGCTTTGAAAGATGTGACCTGTAAATTGGGACAAAGTTTGAGTCAGTTATGGATGTTATTTTATATGTGACAAAGTTTCAACTGTCAGACAATATGACAATCCTTTTTCATCTGTCTGTTAACAGTTATTTAGTACTGGGAGATGGAAAGTGCTTCATTTCCAAAAGTCTTCACCATTTTTTTTTTCTTCTGTTATTATTTGTTTTCCTCCTCCCATATTTTCTACTTTTGAAAAGTTGGAAACTTAAGCAAAATAATAGGTGGTATATCTGCATACGTGCACACATATATATTTAAGAGGTGGGAAGAATAAAGTAAATAAATCAGACCAGTTGGCCATTTAAAAAAAAAAAAAGTCTGTGGCACAGATTTAAACAACCCATGCTGGGAAAACAATCTTCAAATTCAGTCATGACATCTCTTCCTTTTTCATCTGTCACTGATGTTTTTCTCCTGTTTAGGTAACATTCCTCCCGGTGTTAACCCAGAAGCATACCAGTGGTTCCAGAGTGTCGACTCGGACCGCAGCGGCTTCATCAGTCCAAAGGAGCTGAAACAGGCACTCGTCAACTCCAACTGGTCTGCTTTTAATGATGAAACTTGTCTCATGATGATCAGTAAGTGATTCTGCTGCAGCTGAAGGAAACGGAGAGAGGTAGCTGCGTGTGAAGGAAGGAGATGGAAATGTTTTGACAGTCTTTCTTTAGGGAGACTAACACAATTTTAATGCTATGAAATGCTATCAACAAACTACAAGGAAGGAGAGAGGGGAGTTGCCTTGACAAGAGCAAATAAATGGGTTTTTTAGTAAGTATTTGGGGGACCTGGGACTTATCCTTAAATAAAATCAACAATCATGTGATGTTTTTCTTTTTATCATATTATCATGCTTACATTCCAGTTGCATCTACCCAGCAGTGACTTATTACCATATAAAGTAATGTGTGAACACTGTAAACTAGGCAGGGGTAGTTAGTAGGAACATGCTGGGAAATACAAGCTATTGAAACTAAAGTAGAACTGTAACTGTAAACAACTCTGAGCTTTGTTTGTCTGAGCATGCTGCATTCTTTTTTCTTTTTTTTTTTTCCTTTCTTGTGTCAGACATGTTTGACAAGACGCGATCAGGTCGGATAGACTTGTTTGGTTTCTCTGCGCTGTGGGACTTCATGCAGCGATGGAGAGTGTTGTTTCAGCAGTATGACAGAGACCGCTCAGGATCCATCAGTGGCATGGAACTGCATCAAGGTATCCTTGTTTGTGTGTTAAACATGCCACAGCTCTTTGTGATAATGTCATCATTGCTCTAACCATTCCGTCTTCCTCCTCACTTCAGCCCTGGCTCAGATGGGCTACAACCTCAGCCCCCAGTTTTCAGAGACGCTCGTGCAGCGCTTCTCTGCAAGAGGTGGGCGTCCTGGCATACAGCTGGACCGCTTCATCCAGGTGTGCACCCAGCTCCAGAGCATGACGCAGGTGTTCAGGGAGAGAGACACCGCTATGACGGGCAACATCCGCATAAGCTATGAGGACTTTCTCTCAAGTGCCGTCACAAGGCTCATGTGAGCCGCCCTCTATTGACTGTCCTTTTGCACTGTGGATGCGCAGTATCATTCCATGTTCAGGTCCTAATTTGCTCTGCCAAAAGTGCCCTCACATGCTGCACTGTATATCATATAATAGCCAGAATACACAACTCAAGCTTTATTTACTTCCAACAACAAGCCTTTTAACACCATGCACCTGAATGAGATGCAGTGGATATTTTAAAGGCAGTTAAAGCTTTCACCGCATGGCTTAAATTTGACCAGAAAGTTAGCAGCACACAGCATGTGACTTCAGTTCTCTTATCTGAGTGACAATATGTTGTCCTTCTGAACAATCCCAGTTTAACCAGAGATGCCTTGGTAGCTGTGGTAATTAACAAGCTTCTTGTTTATTTGTACTAGCACTCAATTTCATGAGCAGTTAGACTGAGATAGTTAAATTTTAACAGGAGTCTACAATCAGTTAATAAAATGCATCAGTTAGGGCTGAAACAATGCAATGCCTTAAATGACAATTAAAGTGACCAAAAAAAAAAAAATCACCACTGTAGAGGATGTGAAGCTGACGTCACGCTGTATTGACTTATAGAATAGTCTTGTCATTGTATAATGCACCAAACCTTCAGATGATCTCCAAAAGGTGCCTCTGAAAAATAAACCAATACGGATTCAGTCATCATCAAATAAGAAAATATATAAATAATAATCAAAAACATAACTGTCATATTGCATGAATGTGTAAACATTCTTATAAATAAATCAGCTTTTTAGTGAGTTTGGGGATTATGGCAAATGTTTCTTTATGATGTAACTACTAATAATACCCACTGTATTGTTCCATAAAAAGAACATACAGATGAATTCAGATAAAAGCGCTGTAATTGGGTTAGTCTAATAAATGAACCCAAAAAAAGGCCAGATTTTGTAGGGTGTAGGATTTCAGGGTTATTAATTCGAAGCTTTTACATATCATTAAAGCAAAACTGTTAATGAATTTCTTTGGAGTATTAACTTTCAAACTCATACAAAGTGCATTTATGCAGTCTAAAACATGAGACTTAATGGTCGTAATCAAGTCCAGCCGATGGATTTATGTGTGATCTTATTCCTTTCTATTGCAATTAGATTTCTATTTCAAAGGTCAAATTTTTCATTTCCATTTCTCCCCTTGTTGGTCAAATCATCAATATTCACTAACTTCTCAGCCAAAGTCAGTCAAACCTCATGAGGCAAAAACATTGGTGAGTGCAGTTAACCAGAGATGAGATGGTGCTCCTATCCCACTGCGCCCTGATGCAGCTTCACTTTTATCTGTTTAATTCGCTCATGTGCACATAGAGCGCATTCCTGTGCCACGAAGACTATTTCAACTTTTAAATGAATTTACAGAATGTATTTCCATGCTGTGGTTGCACGGATCAATGCTTTGTGGTTCAGTTTAGAGTATGTAACTAAAAATTGGAATGACATAATTTTGTAAAAAGTTATGAATGCATTTTTTTTTCGTTTGTTTACAAAGAATTGTACATTTTGCCAAATGCACACCTGTAATGCAAAAAAGTGATGTGAAAAAAAAGCTCCTAAAAGACTGAAAGATAAAAAATAAAATTACACCTTATCACTTCTTTTCTTTTTTTTTTTCTTTTTTTTTTTTTTTTTGAGGACCGGGGGCAGGAGGGTTCATAGATGGTACACTTCAAAAAGATGTTTATACTCCAGCATCTATAAATGTGCCAAATCAATTGTTATTCAAAAATGCAAATAAAATGTTTGTATTTACGTGTTCTTGATTGACTTCCATAATGTTCACAGAAATAAGCAACATATTCTGTCAATAAAGGATAAATATTGCCATTATTGCAACAATAATAGCAGCTCCTGAGTTACTATTTGCAGTAATTTGGTAATGTACTGCACTTATGACTTTTCTGCTGCTTCATTTGGATCGGTTAACCACATTTCTGTAAAAACGCTTTTACAGAAAACCTTTTCTTTAACCTCAGGAAACGTTTGATTTGAGTGTTTTGTCTAACATGAATCCAGATCCTTGTCAGATCTCAGACCACCTGAAGTCATGATTTTCTTTTGTAGAGAGTGTTGGGAAACCCTCTTTCCTTTCCACATCTGGAGTTTCTATTTTCCCACCATCTGTTCCCCTACTCGATCACAGTTTGAGTCAAGAGGCCTCCTATATTTAAAATCATAACCCATCAAATTCACCTGTGAATCTTTTTTTTTTTTTTTTGATATTTCACATTTACTATCTCCCTACCCTGCTGTCTAATCCTAATCTAACAATTGTTTGATGTGTCATCAGTTTTACATCCTGTTTGTTAACGTGTCTGGACCTTTTTCAAACCACTGATTTTGGGGGTTTGTGGTCCAGGAGCAGCAGTCCACCCTGCTTAAAGCTTTCAGCCCAAACGAAGGCTGGCTGCAGGCTTTTTCTGGCTTATGTCATTCAGCAGTGATTTAACTAAAGTCCTGTCATTTTGTATGTAATGAGAAAATTTCCCACTACTGACCATGCCTGACATCTGTAATTAACTTTTGCAAATAGAGCAGGTCTACAGGGCTTTAGGGTTAGGGGACTGTGACATTCTGTCAGCCTGAGTCTCTGATGTGGATTGATTAGATGGTTGTACTTTCACATAAACATTTTGGCAAGTGTAGCTCTAAATCTCGTTTACGAACAAACAGAAACTTAAATAACGTCAGTCCTGCCAAGATCGCTGGTAAAGCAGAACTGGCACAAGGGGTGTTGTTAGCCTGCAGGGAATGAACACATTTCTCTATATTTGGCAGGACTGATCTCACGCCAGTCCTGGCAGCTACAGAATGGACAGCACAGAGAAAGTGCTTAAAAGATTTATTTTTTCAACATAATCACCCACGCAAAATCCTATTAATCAAAACAAGTTCAGCAACATTGGAACTAATGACAGCAAATTTGGATATACTCCGTTTCCCTATCACCCCACTTTTTGCCTGCAGGGGACCACTGAGTCAGAGCCGGTCATTGCTTCATGACAGGCTGCGTACCAGCCGTTACAGATAAGCTATGTGCCAAGCATTGTATTACTTTTATTGAAAACTTTTCAGCCATGTAACTAAATGACCAGTGTCACCAATCATATAGAGCTTTGCAAAGTACACTTATCAATTCATTACCCAGGAACTACCTTAGAATAAAGAATTACTTTCTACCCATGGTTGAGTTTGATAAATAGGGTGTATACTAAAAAAAAAAAAAAAAGAAAAGAAAAAACACTGACTGAAATGTACATAGCTTCTCATCTTTCTTTTTTTAAAAAAACCTGTCATTTGTGTCTCTACATAGCTCTGGGTGCAGTCTCGAAGTGTTTGTATTTATACATCAAATAGGGCTTTAGAATTTAAAGAAACATATCTTGTCACTTAGGGATTTCCAAGGGAGGGGTTTTTACTTTACTGTTCAACACAATACTGTCAACCTGCAATGACTTTTCTCTGACAGGAAGATTTGTGGTACTTCACATTTGATAATAGGAGGAGATGGCATTTTTCATGACTTTGAGCACAGGTCCCTCAGTACGGCATTTTCATTTTTATAAGTTATTTCTATGAAGTGTTCAGTACATAGTATCTTATAAGACAGTCACAAACAGTTTAATGTGTATGTAAAACCACATTAAAATATTGTAGTTTATAATGTAATGCGTTTAGGAGGTTAGTCTTGTCTTGCATTAAGTTCACATTGATGTGTGTGAAATGACTTAATTTTTCCCTCTGTCGTATCACTTTTTTAATGTTAAATATCACCCGGTTTACTGAAAACAATTTGTGCTTCGATTAAAGAAAATTAAAAAATAAATAAATAAATACCAAAGATAAATACGCATGTATACTTTTCTTATCCCAGTGTAGTGTAAAGTGTCTGTCCTGTAGAAGGCGCTAAAACACCAAACAAACGAGAACAAAACTAGAAACTCGATCAGCCAAAGAAAAAAGAGCTTACCCAATAACGTTTAACCGGAAGGACACAAACTGGAAGTTACGTCACAGCGGCAACGTGTTAACTGTAAAGGTGAGCGAACAGTTACGAAAATACCTAGTGTAATGATTAAAATGTAATAAAAGTGACACTTTAGAGGTTTGCGTGACGGATTCTTTGAAAAGTCAGTAGAGTCGTGACTTGAGTCCGAAGACACCATGTAGGTTATTTGCAGGATTTTAGCCGGTTAAATATCAACTGTTTGGTATCCGTAAGTTTTGATAACATATTTGATATTGAGGGAGTCTCAGTTGCTCGGATATTTGATATGTTTTTGGTCATAGTGTTACATTTTATTAAAGACCATTCGCCTTAATCGATGTCTGCAGCGCCGACCAGATGGAGAACTCCATAACAAATTTTACCATTTTTTGTCAATTTGGTTTTTGTACTTGGTAAAACCGACGCTTTTGACCTTAAATACAATAATTTCCGAGTCATGAATGCAAGTTCTTCCGATCGGCTTGCATAATATGCGTAAAACGATACAATTTCTTGTTTTCTAAAAGGTAAAAATGATCCAAAAGTGTCCTGGAAGAAGACTAAACGCTACTTTTGAGACTGTTATTTTAAGCACCTGCTGTCTTATGGCGAACATCTTGTTTTCGGTTTCATTTTCCTGTAAGGCTGCATGGCTTTCATGTAAAATGAAACCCGATTCTCTCTTAATGTCAACTTGTTGATGGCGTTATTTGTTAATGCTGAAGAGGAAGAGGGCATCAGAGGGGCAGACAGGCCCACGGATTTTTCCGAATGGTGCTCCACGTCCTCTTGTAAATTTATAGTAATAGACTTTGACTTAAAGCAGTATATACTAATAAATGTTTTTAACCTATAAAAGTTTTCTCATGCACTGTAAATCACAGTAGAATTTATTTGCATGTGAAAAATTGTTAATTAATTGGTTTAACCATGAGAACCAGTTTGGGAGATCAGTAATAGATGTTTACTACTTCTCAGATAAACAAAACTGTATATATGACCATTAAATAATATTTTCATTCTCAAATCAATTTATTTTGCATTGCCTCTTTTTTTCACCTTAATCCTATGTAACACACAGGAGCCAAAGAGGTGTGCAGCCATGTGGCCTGTGATGTGGACTGCTTTGCGGACCTATGCGCCGTATGTCACTTTTCCTGTGGCTTTTGTTGTCGGAGCAGTGGGCTACCACCTGGAGTGGTTCATCAGGGGGACTCCCAAGCCCCGAGGTGAAGAGAAAAGTATCTTTGAACTAAGGGAGGAAAGGAAACTGGAGGAACAAGTGGGTAAAGACAGCACTCAGGTGGTCAGCCTTAAAGAGAAACTGGAGTTCACACCTAAAGCAGCTCTGAACCGGAACCGGCCCGAAAAGAGTTAACTTGCACTGGCGCGATGGACATGTCGTTGCAGCACGCCACAAGAAAGATTGTGTACTTGGAGCAAAGCAGGTGAACCAGAGGCCTGGAATCACCCAATTCTGCCACTTCTTCACCTACAACCATCTGGAAACATGAGCCTGTCTGGATGACAAGTGAATACTTTTTAGTAGCTGGATCATAAAAGTTATATTCTTGGTCTTGTTTTAAATTAGAGCTTGAATGCAATGCAGGGGATTCTCTGACCATTTCTTTGATGGTGCACATAATTGTTCTTGCATTGTTACATAATTCAAGCAATACACACCAATGGTAACTGTATTTATTGAACTTTTGTGTTTGCAAACTTGTCATTAAGTTTTTGTCCTTCAGTCAAGTCCGGATGTTCAGAAAAGAACGTTTGATTGTGAACATGAAAGTCTCGAAGGAAAAAAGCTCTTTGTTGTTCTTTTTATCTCATGTAACCTTTGATTGTTTGTGACAAAATAAACTCGTGGAGTCGGAGCTTTCTCATGAGGTGTGTGCTGCTTAAGTGTGTTGTTTGGCGCATACTCATAATACTTTCATTTTAGAAAGTCTGCATAGTAGAGCACCAAAACTTTGTCAAATAAATATGACAAATAAAGAAAAATTATGTTCACATGCAGAAAGTGTATAATTCATTTCTTGTACAATGACAATATCATCCGCTTTCTAATTCAGACAGGTAAGATAAGTGTTTTCCTGCAAAATAAAACTTGCTTTCTAGGATTTCCTAACAGGGGCTTAAAGGCAACCATTAAGTTACTCTTATGTCCAGCAATCTGTTCCACTTTGACCAGTGATTATGCCATCACAGCAAATGCATATAACGATCTGTTTGCTGCTGCAGAATGAGAATTAGGATTCTTTGAGACTGATAATCACTATGATTAAGCTTCCTGATGTGTTATACGCAATAATCCATATTAATAATCCTGCGTAAGCAGGGAGACCCAGACTTCCTTCTCCCCAGCCACTTTGTCCAGCTCATCTGGGGGGATCCCAAAGCATTCCCAGGTCAACTGAGAGACGAAGTACCTCCAGTGTGTCCTGGGTCTTCCCTGGGGGGTCTCCTCCCAGTGGGACATAGACTGGTTCTTAAACTCCCATGCCCCCTCCAGGACCCTGCTGAGGGTGAAGAGCTGGTCCACCGTTCCATGGCCAGGCTGAAAACCACACTGTTCCTCTTGAATCTGAGATTCGATTATCCAGTGGACCCTCCTCTCCAGTACCCCTGGAATAGACCTTACCAGGGAGGCTGAGGAGTGTGATCCCTCTATAATTGGAGCACACCCTTCTGCCCTGCCTTTTAAAGAGGGGGACCACCACCCAGTCTGCCAATCCAGGGACATTGTCCCTGATGTCCATGAGATGTTGCACAAGCATATCAGCCAAGACAGCCCCATAACATCCAGAGTCTTAAGGAACTCAGGGCGGATTTCATCCACCCCCAGTGCCCTGCCACCCAGGAGTTTTTCAACCACATCGGTGACCTCAGCCCCAGAGATAGATGAGCCCACCTCCAAGTTCAAATGCTCTGCTTCCTTGTAGGAAGGCTTGTCGGTGGGATTGAGGAGGTCTTTAAAGTGTCCCCCCCACTGACTCACAACATCCCAAATTAAGGTCAGCAGTGCACCATTCCCACCATACATAGTGTAGGTGGTGCTCTGCTTACCCCTCCTGAACCACATTTTCAATCAAGGAAATCTTAATTTGTATTGCAGGATTTTACTGGAAAAGGAAGACTAATTAGAATTTATCGCTGATTGAATTTGTAAAATTAGATCCTATTGAAACATTTAGTCTGGTCAGCTTTTCATAGAAACGAAATAAAAAGGTCTGTAACCTTCCCATGTGGTAGGATAAGTTCAGCCGCACAACCCTGCCAGTTGTGAAATGAGAAAGATTAAGAGACCCAGATTTACATTGGCACCAGAGTAGTACATACCGCGCTATCGGCAGCCATCTTGAGCCTTTTACTCTCCTCTAGAGTTTGCTATCAGTGAAACAAGCCACTCCACTTCAGTGACTTCAGTTGTGTGTGTGTGTTACAAGAAACAATTACTTCAAGCTGGTGAAGGTTTCTATTTGAGGATGGAGAAGTGGCAGGGAGGCTGCAGCAAAGTTCTACAGAGTCAACAGGCAGTGTGGTGTGTTTAGGGATGTGAAACGTCCGTGTGTGTGTGTGTGTGTGTGTGTATCCTACTAGGAACAATCAGAGGACAGGTCAGATGTCAAACAATAGCCCAGCTTCTCAAACCTGGACAGTACTGTGGGAACCAAAGCACTGAGGCTCCTGGGAAAGGAGGAGATTGTTGGGAGGCATTCCATTGTTTTCGCTGGATGATGGGGATAATGGGTGTGAGTGATGCTGGCTGTTCCTTTTTTTTTTTTTTTTTGTAGAGGAGGTTCAGTCCAACATCCTGAGTGGACAGGCTGGAGACAGTGTTCCCTCTGCTGCATTAACAATAGAGCTGTCTGCCTGCTGGAAGGGTACCACAACCCCTTATTAAACAGCCACACACATATATAGACTTGTTACCGTGGCTATCATTTTAAGGACATTCATTCACCATCCATTCAACACATTTCCCCCACTGAGTTAAATTTTACTTTTCTTAAATGACCTTACTTGAATCATGTCAAAGTCAAGCTGTTTCTTGTAAATCCAATGATGAAAGTTTTGCAGTACTCCTACTGTATACACTAAAAAGAGCCTGAAAGGAAAATAATGGGCCCCATATTTGGGAAAATGAAATTAGATATATTAATAGGTGTTTTATAGGTGTTTGGAATACATAATGGCTAAGATAAATAGAGTTTTCCTCTCAGAGCCAAATAGGGGTGGCTCTACTCCAGGACTGGAGGGTGTGCTTTTCATTCAGTCAGAAGGTTGCTGGTTTGATCCACTTGATCCCCAGTGCAAAGACTGGAATTTCCTCAGGCAAGATACTGAACCCCACATTGTCCTCCGTTTGTCCCACACTTGGAAGTCACTTTAGATATAAAAGTCTGTAGAATTAACTAAATAATCTAGTGAATTCAATCTTAAATCAACTGGTTATGAGTTCTTCAGGATAATGGTTTATTATTCTCATTATTTTATGTCAGCAGGACAATCTCATATTGCAAATCAGTATTTATCAGAACATAATTTGTTGTTGTAGTTCTTGGCTTACTTGTAAAGATACAAGCCTACACACAAGCAGCAGCTGCCCTCTGTTTCCATTTTAGAGAAACAAATTGTCAAAAAAATGATAAAGTTATGGTTTTATAAAATGCTATCAGAACTTTTTTGTTGCATTCTAGATAATCAAATTAAGATGAACAAGACTGTGTTCCCTTTGCATTTATCTTAACTGATGTGACTATTCTCTGCTGATAGGTGCAAATTAACCAGAGTTAAGAGTGGAGTTCACTGAGCACCAGCAGTCACATTCAGAGCTAGTTGGAATTTGTTTGCTCAGAAAACGATTGAGGAAAAAAATCCATGTGATGTGCTGAAAAATCAAAACCAAGATCTAATCTGTCTTGTTTTTTTTTTGTTTGTTTGTTTGTTTTTGCACTGAAGAGTTTTGCTGCTTTCTGCAGAGACATATGCATGTGTAGTTCCAGATCATCTATGTATCAAAAAAGACAGCAGCAGTAAAATCACGTAATTAACCATCATGAAGTCAACATTAAGGCTCAGTTGACATTTTGTGTGCACTGAGGTCAAGTTCAAGTTCCAATCTGACGTCAGTGCTGATCTAACATCAGTGTTAGCCAGCAGCAGAGGTGGGAGGGATGTGTGGGAGAAAGAATTAAAATGTTAGATATTATGTGGTTATGTAATATTTGTCACTTATGGGTCTTTATGACCTGTCAGAGAGAGTTTAATCGGTTCCAGGCTGCAGTCTGTGAGGAGATGAGATGTTTCAAAGCTCATGTTCTAAGTCAAACAGATATTGCTGAATCCTTAGTTTCTTTCCCTGAAACATTAAGATCTTATGGCTCAAGAACACACATCTCAGTTGGGCATAAGGTCTTTTTCCTGTAATTCTGCTCCTGGCTATACGATCAGCTGTATGGTGTCCCTCAAAATGCCTCAGACTGAGAATAAACCTGATTAGATGTGGTCCTCAGTGAGGTCTTTTGTTTTGTTTTTTGTTTGTTTGTTTGTTTTGTCTTTTCTATTTTAACTTAAAGAACATTCTTCCACAACATATGTGTGGTGTCATACAAATGATTTAGATTTAGCTACTTTTATATATTTTTTATTAACAAAGTCATTTTAGGCAAAAAAAAAAAAAAAAAACCTCCATCTGGTAGATCACTGCAGCTTTAAATGACTGAAAAGTTTAGAAAAAAAAATCTTGACTAGGTAATTCAACCCTTTTCCTACAGTGGTCCTCTTGAACAAATATTACATTTTCTTTTTTTTTTTTTTTTTTTTTCCTGAATAGTTTAATGTCTTCCCCACATTAAGGATCAGAGGCATTCTGATGGGGGCATAATCTAAAAGCCAGTTTTAACAACCTAAAGCCAATAAATTTCACTGCAGTTTCAACCAGATGCGCTGTTAGAAGTTTTACAAGATACTTTTGAACTAGACAGTTACTGAGTTTGCATCTACATTTTCTTTACTGCAAAAGCTCATGTACCACAAATTTTACAGTGTTAATAATCCACAACACAGCGTTCGCTCAGACAACTGAGAAATATGAGGTGCCAGTTGATTTAGATGGTGAACATTCATTCTTCTGTGAGCCTCGTTATGAGTTGCTGTAATTCTTCACAAAACCGAGTTTTCCTACATGTAAGACACTACTTATTCATACATTTTTAAAAAAGATCAAAATATCCTTTTACTTCGCTTGAACCACAGAGCGGAGAGTTTTTGGCCATTCCCTTCCAGTCTTCACAGGGTTTTGATGGGGCATTCAGGGAACAAATGTGAAGGCTTAAGTACAATGCCCACCGTAGCACCATTGTCAATGTGAACAATCCCTATCAGCTAATCCTTGAGGAGAAACACTGGAACAGGAAACAGATACAGACCTACTTCCTCTCCAGCATTTAAATTTAGAAACTAGTCAAAGCATATTTCTGTTGTTGATGCTGAGTTGGGAGAATATGAAAATTGAGAGCGTGGTGCATGAACGTGACATTGTTATAGATACACACAAAATCGTGTGTCAGTATTGTTTGAATGGAAGGAAAGAAATGAGTTGGCACACGTTTGTCTTTTCCTGAAATAAACACACTACAGTGTAGTCAGTAGACCAAAAAAGTGGTACTCGCTATGCCAAGGAACATGTTTTCAAACTTCATCCAAATACTTGATTATAGTGGAGATATTATGCAACTTTGTAAGTGTATCCATCCTACGGTGGCTATTTTAAAGCCTGCTGGCCCCTCATTGATCTGTGCGGATGTGAAAGTCTGAGTTTGATCATGTTGGCCATTACTTGGGAGTATATTAGCACATGTGAGTAAGTTGTTGGGCTATTTCAGAACTTCCTTAAGATATGCAGGGCTTTTGCTTGTTTTGCTAGAAGGAAGAGTGACATTTTGGCCAGGAATGGCTCATTGAACAGATGAACCCTTTAATGTCTGCCTCCAGGTATGGCACTAAAACTCTCCCTAATGGAAAGTGCTTGACAGGATCTCAAACTGCTTTTACAATGCAAACAACTATATACATATATATATATATTTTTTTTTTAAATTTCTTTTTTTTTTGCAGTATGTGTGTGCACTCATTCACCAGAGTGTATTACTGTCTGTCTTTGTGTCTAATGAAACAGCAAGTGGCTCACCAGCAGGGTGAGGAAATGCATCAACGGTGACTTCAACAATGTCAGGAAATAGTCACAGTGGCATCTGATCCCAGAAGTTCTCTAAGTAACCTCTGAGGATGACTTTACGGATACTCCTGATCAATCTCTTCTCATCATTTAACTCGCACTCACTTTATTTTCACAGCTTTATATAAACAAATATCTCCATTGTTAATCGTTTATCCTGGCTTCATTTGAAGATGTTCTCTGTGATCCATTATGGGAAACAGTTGAGACAGAAATAATAGGTGGTCAGACAAATGAATGGGGGAGCGTAATAAATGTTCTATTGTTCTGACAGAGAAACCACAATATAGCTTCAATCAGCACTGTTTAAGGAGTTTTGACAAGCAGCAAATGTCCTGCATTCACTGGTATTCCAACCTATCTGTTTATGTTTTCCTCTCTGAGCAGGAGGTGAGAGTTTAGTCTGCGGAAAGCCTAATCTGTGGTTCCATGAAACGCAGCTCCACTGTTCCGTTTCTGGCTTCGGCTGGCACCAGCGGGCCGATATGGGTCGCACCCTGCTCAAGCTGTTTCATGACCCCCTGGCTTTTTGTGAAAACACAGACATAAGCAGCCACATAGACTCATGAACACCCGCCCAGGCTGAGATAACAAGACTGCACCTGAATCCCAGCAAAGTTCTTGTGAAATGGTCTACTGTTTGGATTTTTAAATTTTTTTCAAAAGAACCTGCTAATCTATCTGTGACTTAGGCCTGTACCAAAAACACATTCCTCCCTCAGGACTGCGGTTTCACCCTCCTATAATTATAAAAATTATAACACATTTTGGTAAACCAAAGGAAAATAATAGTACATTGACCTCGTACACAGTTCAGTCTGGTTGCTACGAGAGACTGAATTTTTCCCATCAACCCCCTTTCCCTACCATAACTACTTATCGTCATAGAGACGTTTCAACATGTCACTGGTGATCCTGTAATCCTAAGCGCTGCCGTTACACCTCTGAAAAGACATCAGACTGCATTTTATTGAGCATGTGCGAGAACCTTTGATGAAGGTGCCAAGTTCTGAATTTTACCAGATGCTCTACATTGGAAAAAAAAAATCAGTCAAACCTCTCTAGGGAATGTTAAATAAAATGTAAAACACAGCTTTAGCTTGTATGATCCACTGGCATATGAATGATGCCCTCTTTTGCTGCATAGCCAGAGCCTGAGATGTAAAAACAGCTGTTAAATCAAAGCTTTTTACCTCCATTTATTCCCTCAGGAGGCTGTACTCATGATGCATAACCCTCATCGCCAGCTCTGTATTTCTCTATTTGATTTGTTCCTGTGAGTAATTCACTTCCTCTTGTCCAACAAAACTCAAAGAGGAGCAATTTGAACACACAAGCAATTCCTTTTTTCAGAGTTACAATCTCATCTGAAATCTCATCTCATCCCTGCTTTTGAAAGGGAACGGAAATAAAACCAATCTATACACAATTTGAATAGAGTGGAGCCTCTTGATGGCAAATTTATTTTTGTTTCAAACAGTAAAGAAATGTAATATATGTTTTAATGGCATGTATTCATGTGAAGATTACATCATGAACTGAGTTTGTTATTGTTAATGATTTGTACTTTGAACTTTATTTTCCTCAAAAATAATAAATATCAGCACAGCTTTTTCTTAACAATACATAAGAAAGACTGATAAATGCAGTTTTCACATCATCAGCCATATCCTTTTGCTGAATTTGTACATTTCTGTACCACTTTCAGTCCATTCAATGTGCAATAACAACTCTATATGCTTTTCTTTGTTTTATGTGGCAAGTGCTGTTGTGGTCTTTTCTCCGACCTTCTTCATAGCTGAAATAATATGGTCACAAGCAATGAAGAGTCACATCTAATTCCACAAATCCCAAACTCTGGCTCCCCCCTTGCTTTTTCCCCACCTTCCGGGTCTGCATCAACTTGAGTGACCAGAACTCACTGGGTGAAAGAGGAAAAGTGTATTATGCATGTGCATGCATGCGTGCCTGCGTCCATGCGGCAATTATCCTCCTGGGAGCTGAGTAGGATCCAGAGACTGGGACATTCTGTGGTGAGGATAGAGCCACTACAAGAGAAGGCGGTTTCAAACAGCTCAAGGGGGGTTACAGTGCAAATCTCAGGGGAATGGACTTAAATCTGCATTCCCACAGAATGTCCTCCACAGACCCCTGCTAGCATTATTTTTTTCCATCTCAAGTTCACCACTAAAACTCATTAGATGTAGAGGAAAGAGACTTAATATTCTCAATTAGTGCAATTAGTGCAATCTCAGTTTTCTTTGCTTTCAAAGGCGTGTTCTTTAAAATGGCTCATTTTGAAGAGATTTTACAGTGTCTAGATAGTATTTTAAAAAGAGAGAGACTTCAGGAGCAGACAAAAGGCTTCATGCACATAGGCAAAATACTGCATCATACATAATGTTTTTGTTTTGAGTATCCCTTATGTGTATCCTTTGGATTTTTCCCAGTGTGGTGGGACTCTTTCTTATAATGATATCTAGGGGGACGTGTCTTCTTCATGGCACCCATGCAGTTCACGTAGCTGGGAAGCAGGTCATCGTCTCCTGCCTCTCCAGGTTCCCAGTTCACCTCTACTGTCATGTCACCGTGGCTCTCACAGGGATTGGTATGTAATTCAGCCTGATCTTGTGTGGGGAAGCTGGTGTGACTCCCTGTGGCCGTGCAAGCCTGCAACACCTCCATTTGAAGCTCCAGAGGCTCATGTTGAGCCGGTACCTGCTCAAACCGAGGAAGGTAGTCTTGCTGCTGGTTACGGAAGCGTTTCTCCAGCCGTAGAGAAAAGGCAAGTGTGACCAGATGGATGAGTTCAATGAGGTTGAGGAGCAGGGAGATGGCTGCAATCACCTGAGTGTAGATGGTGAAGATGGTCTTCTCTGTGGGGCGAGAGACAAAGCAGTCCACCATATGAGGGCAAGGGAAGCCAGTGCACTCAAACTTTTCCTTAATGAAGAAGCCATCATAGAGGAACCAAAGTCCAACAATAAATCCAGCCTCAAGGAGAACCTTCAACAGGATGCTGAATGCATATGCTCCCAACAGCCTGCCTTTTAGTTTAGGGACATCAGCAGAGGCCTTATTAATTGTTCTACCATTCCTACCACTCTTTTCTTTCTCTCTTTCTTCTGCATTGCTTTTAGTCACATTGTTATCACTCCTTTCTATCATAATGTCCATTGTCTTACTCCGACCGTCACCCACTTCTTCCCGCTTGTCATCTTTCACTTCCTCACTTTTGGAACTCTGCCTGGCCCTTATAGCCACATATCCAAAGTAGAAAATGGTCGGAGTGGAGACGAAGATGACTTGGAGGACAAAGTAGCGGAAGTGGGATATGGGGAAAGCTCTGTCGTAGCAAACAGGGGTGCAGCCAGGTTGCTTGGTGTTGCAGACAAAGTCGGCTTGCTCATCATCCCACGCAGACTCAATAGCAGTGCCCAGTACCAGTATGCGAAACAGAAACAGCACAGTGAGCCAGACACGACCGATAGCTGTCGAGTACTCTTGGCCCTCCTCCAGCAGGTGCTCCAGGAAGGACCAGTCAGCTCTGGACATCCTCTGCTCCTGAAAGGGACAGTGGGCAGATAAGACACATAAGGACACAAGTGGGAAATGAGTGTTTAAGAAACAAAGACATTAAAAAATAACCTAGATGACCCTCACTTATAACTCTGTTAAATGACAAAACGTCTAAATATAAATGAGCATGAACTCTAACAAAGATACTAAAAGAAGATTGCTTCAGCTACAACAAAACCCCACATCCCTGTTTTTCCTACAGTTCATTTTCTGATATGACCATTGCATCTTTCATAATTTCAGAGTTATACAAGACATAGTTTTGGGAAACAGGCATTTAGAGACATTTCCTATCTCACCAAGTAAAATATTAATGACATATTTCCTTCCAAGTTTCCTAAATTGATGCTCCAAGACGCAAATGGGTTGAGTTAATGTTTTGTTTTTCACCAAACCACAAACAATCCTTCAGTAAAAAGAATCCAAATGAGGTTTTTTGGAAGATCTGCTAATGTTTAAAATATTAAAACATTGTTGAAATGTTTTTTTTTTTCTTTCTGGACACCACTTCCCGCAACTACAAAAAGGGATACATATTCATGAAAAGTCTTCCTGTTGATGGTGTTTGCAGTGAAAAACAAGCCATCAGGCTGAGAGGCTCAGTTGTAGACCTCCAAGACAAAACTTTGCCAATTCATAGATCTTAGTGGTTATATCACAAAATCTTAAAATTACAGCAACTCCAAGTCTTCTAAAATAAAAATTATTTGGAAGCACCAACAGATTTAACAAGCTGGTGTCTTTGTGGAGAGTAGCACTGAAGCAATGAGGTTCTTCATGCCAGAGTGAGCAGGAAGATGTTATTCATCTTTCAAATGAGTTGTTGGTCATGGGAAGAGAAACCCTGTCATTTGATGGAATAAAGAGTAAGATATTAATTAAACAGCTGATTTGGGGAAATCCAGATGTGTTCAATATGGACTGTGATTTGACAAAAAGCTTTAGGTTTGGCAAATAGTATTCCAGGACTTGACTTTTTTTTTCAACAAATATTCCAATAAAATGAATGAAACTTTATAATAATGATAATTTAATTTTGGTGAATTAATCTAATCTCAGGCTGGATGAGATGAAATCAAACTAAAATAATAAGGCTCAGATGGAGAAAATGCCTTTATGATCTAAGATAAAAACATCCTCTGTGGCATCTGCTACAGAAGTCTTATGATGCAGTTTGACAAAGCAGCACAGACTAAATGCACCGTTTAAGTCTTAATAGCTAGAGTTTATTTCCATTGTAAAATTTCCAGGGTTTTCTAAAATTACGCACTTAATGCATACATTCTTCTTCTCTAAGTTTTTCCAACCTTTTTGGAATAAGTGTCTTTTTTTAACTGGGGAACATGTGTACTTGGCTGCCGCCCTCTATTAGTTCTTCCATGACCTCACAGTTGTTGGGGTGGGCTCCAACTCCATCAAGATGAGAGAGGAAAGGCCCCCATACGCTAAAGCAAAATAAAACAAAAACATATGGTGCTAAATTTATCTTTTAACATGAACAGAAATAGAGTTTCTGTTAACTTTTTAACTAAAAAACCAAAGTAAATGAATCCAAGAGAGGCTGCTGTTATTAAGTCTACAGTACTTCTGATAGATTCTGGTTGTTTGCATGTTAAATATAAATGTGGTTGTTTTTGTTATTTGTGTTACATAACAGACACTTGAATTTGTTCATGGATAACTTCATTAATACAGGTCCAAATTCAATCAACTGTTAATAATAAATGACACGGCAGCTCACTGGGAAGCTCAACACACAAACACTCACGTACGCACACGCATGAATAAACATCCTGTGTGAGGGAGTTCAAGTATTTCAGTGACACTTGTCTATTTGTTTATACTATTAATGTTTTTCTGTTATTTCTTCCCCTGAGAGGAACAGACAACCTCTTCAGTGGTGACAATACAAAGTGCTGTGACAGGATGAGACAAGACAATGGAGTGTCAGGGATTTACGGCCCACCGAACAGCCTCAGATAACAATAAAATAACTGGACTGTATTGTCTCGGGGGCTGCAGTTGTTTCTATAAAACATGACATGAAATATCAACGGCAGACTCCACACACCGGTCACTGAGCGAGACGGTGAAAGAAGAAGGTATGTCTGATGGAAAGAGAAGTTCATTCTGGTACTATCACCAAGAGGTCAATTTAAAAGTCACACTTTAGGCTCAAAAAACTCCTTTGAAACCAAGAAAACATTAAAACTACACTTTTTTGTGTTATTATTATTTTTTTTAATCTTCAAAGTTCTACACATTTAAATATTCTTGTACTGACTAAAATAGAAAGTGTATAAAATGACATATTTTTTAAAGATAAACTATATTATAATTGTTTTTTTTTTTAATGACATTTTATGAACTTGAGGGATAAAAGGCTCTTAAGAGTGTGGAAACTGAAGAGAATAACTTACTCACTTCTAAAAGAGAAGAGGCAGAACATGTAATGAAGTTATTCTAATTGGATCTTGTTTGTCTGAGGAAAACAAGCCTACCTTTCTCTCTCGTGAAGCGTGTCAGTCTCCTTCTACTCTTCTCGGCACTCCGTGTACTTTTCACGGCACTCCACTCTTCCCAGTTGCGGACCGCACTGCAGCTCGGGTGGTTTGCCTTCTTTAAAAAGATTCCCTGTGATCGGAAAAAGTTGGGAGAACTTTCCCATGCCTCCTTCACGGGCCCTCCCTCAGGAACTTCGTCCGGGAAACATCATGGATGAACTCAAGGCAGTTCTGGGTAACTGCGCTCGGATGCGAGGGCATTAAAGACTTCCTATTTGCATTAATTTGCGTGGGAATATATCTCGCCTTTGCTTATTTAAAGGTTGATTTGGAAAGACAGTGTGACACGAATTTATTAAAAAAAAAAAAGATTAGAACTAAAAAAAATGGTTAAATGTCTGTTTTTAAATGAGATACATTTTTTCCGCTCAAAATCAAAGAAACTCATGAAAAGGAACTTTAACAACCGCTGTAGCCTGTAAATTAATCAGACTAAAACAATACAATTACCACTTTCATGAAAATAACCCCCTTCTATGTACACGCAGTCCTAAATACGATTTGATTAATTAAAAAAAAAAATTCTCTGACGCCTTTCATAAAGACACAAGATGTTCTTTCGTTTTCCCTCGTGTCTAATACTTAAGAAAATACGAATATTTGGTTATTTATTAGTCAAGTAGCAATTTTCCCTTGTGCCACATAGTGGCGCCATTTACCACATTACCACGCAGCGCGGGACTTGTGAAGCGTCTCATTCATGGAAAATAGGAAGGAATAAGAAATTAAATGCGGATAAACATGCAGAAATAAATACACAAATAAATGTTATGATATAAAGACAAATCCCAAAAAAGAAATTTAACTCTTAAAGACCAATTAAAAGCATTTATATTCATTTTCACATGGATTTATTTCTGTTTTTTTATGTACAGAATTAAAAATCTTTTTTCAGAAATTTATTTATTTGTATTTATCTCTTTAATTTTTATTGTTTTGTCCTCTTAACATTTTCCTCATCTTTGTGTTTTTCCTGTTGAAACGTTGCTATTTCCTTTAGATTTAACACTCAGCAAATAGGAATTACTAACAGGAGTCTTTATGTCATTATTCATGCATTATTCATATTTTTATGATCAGTTAGTTTGAGTGTGTGTTTATAGTGCTTATGTTAACAATTGGAGGGACGTGGATGTGTATATGTGCATGGATTTATAGTGGCAAGAGGTTTCTCCATGAATTTGTTCTTAGATATTATCTGCTCTTCCCTCAAGTTACAATTATAGATAAACACTATGTCCTTAAGCTGAAATGACACAAAAAACAATAGTTTCTCAAGTCTTTGTCGAGACACCTATTAATCATTCACAGAGGGTAGTCCTGGAGTTAGGTGCTGGTTGAACTTCCTTTGGCAGCTTCGACTTTAAGCAAAGGTTTCAGTTGTGGGTCAGACCTGTATAACAATCAGGAGGAATTTCTGAGCATTTGCCTTTAGGAATGGTTTTTCTTCAGCTCAGACTCACTTGCAGGTTTCTTGCAGTTCCCGTTGAGGTAATTCTACAACATATTTGTGGGATTTAGATCTGGGATCTGACTGGACCACTTCAAAAGGAAGATTTTCTTTTTCTCAAGCCATTCTGTGGTGGGGTTTCTTACGTCCTAATGTTTATTATCCTGTTGCATCACCAAGCTTTTTACTAAGTTGCAGCTGGCAATCCTGATGTTACTCCGTGAGAAACTTTTCCCTTCACTAATGACCTCGAGGCCATCACCTGAGGGAGCAAAGCAACTCCAAATTATTACTCGCCCTCCACCATGCTTTACTTCGGGCACATAGTATTTTTATTTTTTCAGTGGGGCAACAGCTTCCTTTGTTATGTTTTGTGGTGAAAATTGCTAAACAACTTATATATGATATACTTATTAGCAGATGTGAAGATGTTTCCATCAGCAGATGTTTCTTGTAGACATGAAACTTAAAATGTTTAGGTATTTTTGTTTTATCAAGCTAGTGCTAAACCACATCTCTAAGCTAATTTTATTAGCATGTCCTCCAGCTCTATGAATGCTTAATAGATATTTTCATTTTAAAAAAACCCAGAAGAATCTACAATTGTTTGTGTGTTATAAGTGCAGGGACATTACATTTGTCTCTTTTTTGTCTGTTATTTTTGACTTAGATGAAGATCAGAATACATTTTATGGTAAATTAGTACACAAAACCAATTCATTTCAATTCACAGGACTTGACATTCCTTTTTGCCACTGTATAATTGAATACAGTTTTTGGTACAAAAGCCTATATCTAAATCCTCAGAGAAGCCAAGACTCAGTCTTTAAGACACTAGGCCAATCACAATTTTCAGTTAACCATATAATCATAATTTTTAAGATAACTGCAATCAAGTGCATATTTGTTTTTATGCATGTGTATAGAAAGAGTTGAGGGTAACAAACAAAATGTGTTTCTGAAATGTTTTCCTTGATTGTCTTTCCTTCATTGATTGGAAGAAAAGAATCCTTGATTAGGTGTCTGCTCTTTGCAGGTTCCAGCTGTGTGTTCTTAGGTTTTACTGCCACACAACATTATTTTTTCTAGCAACCTCAACATGTGTGCCACATGTGGAAGTATGGAGTTAATACATCACTCCACTTGATAAAACACTCCTGCAGGATATGCCTGTCTTTCCTTCCTCTCAGCTCCACTTGCAGGCTCCCAACCTCCTTCCTGTGAATTTAAGTGATTAGAAAATCCTTTGCATGGAAGAGAGATGACAATTTCAGGTCAGAGAAGGAGAGAGAATACCATCAATCGTAGTTATCACAGTAAATAACACCCAAATTGGTAGTAGTTGTGAGTGTGACCATGCATAGTTGTCTCTCTCTGTGATGGACTGGTGACCTCTGATTTCTCCCAACTATCACTCAGAAGTAGCTGGTAGGCTCCAGCTGCCTGTGGACAAGCTGGGGGTGAGTACAGAGAAAGGGTGCATGATGGGTTGAGGATAACATTTGGATTCTGCTATCCAGTTGGTGCAAGGCATTCAGAAGGATAACTACAAAAACTTATATGTGTGCACGTGTAAGTGGTGCACACAACACAGAAGGGCTTTAATAGTGACAGCTACAATTGTGCACTAAATGGCTTGAAAATCTTATGTGAGATATGGTCTCCACAGTAGGATGAACTGTTTGGACAAGCAAGCTGTGCAGCACCCTTTGTGTAATTACTGGAAGGTCTGTTTTCTGAAATCGAGGCAGACTGGCAGTGCACAGGCTTTGTTTGCAGATGCGTGGCCATACGCAGCCTGAGCAAGCCCAACACGCTGTTAGAGTCCAGATTCTGTGTCTGTCACTAGAAGTTCAAATAACAACAATACAAAAACCATGAAGTGAATAACTGAAAATAAAACTGATTCCTTTTTGTGATATGCAAATGCAGAGCATGCACAACAGACAGCGGGCAGCCAAGATTTCCAATCTTAAATCATTTGTGGCGGAAGCTGGGCGACACGCTGCTATAAGCATTAAAGCCAATAGCCCTCTCATGTCAACAAGACATTGAAACCATGATTCATTATAAATGAGCATCTCATTCAAATACATTTACTTCATGATAACACAAATTCAAAAGCAGTTTTGCCCACCATACTGTTCATACTGTAGATCACACGTCTTAATGCAGCCTGCACCAGTCATCACATCCTAATGTCACGCTCAGTGAAGAGACAGAGTCGTGTCCCCGCTGTTCTTCCTAGCTGTCACCATGTCATTGTTGCCTCAGCATAGAGATTGTAGAAAGGAGGCTGGGTCAGTGAACCCGGCTGAAACACATAGAAGGCCTTTATCAAAAGCTGGGAAGATTGAAAGTGAATCATCCTGACAGACCAGAGTCTTGCTCTTTTCTTTGGTCATTACGTCAGTAGATGAATGGCTCGGATGGAAGTGAGGACAGCAGGCAGACAGTAATAGAACTGCTTCCACTGTGTTCTGGGATTTGGGGGTGGTGGTGAGGGTTGGGGGTCGGGGGTGGAGCCCTAGCCAAATTGCAAGTTTCAGCTTCAATCAGTTCCTTCCTGCAGCACAAATTTTACCATTCACTGTTCTGTTTTATGACTGATCCAGCCCTCAGTGTACAACAGTGAACTCAGTAATGGCTATATGAACAGAAAGCAGCAAATTAACCCAAAGATGAGCCAGAATATCAAACTAGGTGGTGGTAGATTAAAGCTGTTTGGAGCCTCTTTTTTTTTTTTTTTTGTCAATTTTCAAAGCTGGAGACAGGGGCATATTCATGGGTCAAAATGAAACAACAAATGATGCCATCCATTTACTTGACAGCTTTGGTCGCCTTAGAAAAAGGACAGTGCTGTCAGCCTACAAATCAGGTCTAGGTTTGTGTTTTTTATCATGAATAAATAATGTCAAGGGTACTAAATCAATCTTTGCTAAATGATTAAGTGCAAGTACTCCCTACAGGAAAAAAAGCAGTGGACCTTTCATGTAGTCTTTCTTTACACTCTGATATGAGCTGGTTCAGTGGAGTTAAAGACATGAATGTGTGTGTGTGTGTATATATATA
>JAOWBL010039225.1:0-27136 GCA_028564865.1 Zenarchopterus dispar | reverse complement strand
GATACGCTGTGCAGTATGACATGATTTGACATGGTAAACAGAGTTACATGAAGCACATATTCACAATTTCCCAACAATTGATTAACAGTCTGCTCGGCCAATGGCTAGCCAGTATCACTTCATTTGTTATTGTCATGTTACCGCACTAAGCAAAGCAACCAGCTCTTTGTATGAACCTAGCAACAGTAATTTTGGATTTCACCCCCGAGAGCTCTCTGTGATTGAAAGCTCTCTTGTCAAACAGACACCCACATTAATACACATTAATGCACACACATGATCTTCCTGTTTCATGTTTAGTCTGTTGTTTGCTTATATGTAGTTTAAATATCAGAACTTTATTCCAAGTGTTGACATTTTACCATCTTAGTATTTGTGTAAAAATGTTATGAATCATTTTAATAATGATAAGGAGAAGTTGTTTGTGGTTATTTTATATATATTTGCTGGTTGGAAAGGCCTGGGCTTGGACTTCTTCTGTCTCTGTTGCTCTGTAGTGCCACCCCGGTCACATGCTGGTATGCGTAAAATAGCAGCTATTTTGATACTGATTGTGCTGTTTAGTTATTAATTCCTGATATTTTGGAATTATTTCACAGGTCCAGTGTTAATTTGTTCATTAATAAGCTTTTAACAACTAATGAAGCACTCCTTTTGTTGCACAATGTCACCCCCCATACCCTACCCCATTTTCTTGTTCAGCTACTTTCAATAGAGATTGTTGGAGCCACAAAATCTTTAGACATAGAACATGTCTCAAAAGAATTAGGGATTCACGCAAGCAACTCAGTTCCTACAAGGCTCTAACCCCAGAATGTTTCTGCTAATGTACTGTTTCATATAAAATGCAGGACTGCATCTAACCCTAATTTAGAATTCTAGGATAAATCGTCCTTCATCCATTTCTCTCAGTCTTGCTGGAGTGTTATGGTGTCTGTGAATAATCTTGTATGTTTGAACTTTCCTTTTGCTTCTCTTACAAGTTAACCACTAGAATATTCAGCCACTTCCCATGGACAAAGTCTGTTAATATAGCAGCTTTAAAAATTTAAGTAACATTCAAGGAGCATAAATTATGTACTCTTAATGTGAGAATCCTCTTTTTATTCATCCTTTTGAGCTGAATATTTGCTTTTGGTGGGGTTTGCATTTAAGTAATTACCACATTTTGCTTCACTTTACATGTTAGTTTCATTTTGTATTTTTTTTTCTTTTTGATGTATCCCTTCATCAACCTTTTGTTTCATAAAATGGATTTTATGATAAGGCCCCATACAAATGATGTGCTGTTCAATAATTGTTGACCTACATCAATCTATGAAAAACTGTTGCCTCCCAATTAACAAACTGCACCAAACTCAGAACTACCTCAGAGCCTTTCCAGTATGGTTTCTGCCCCTGGCATAGCACCGAAACTCCCCTCCCAAAAATCACTAATGATCTCCTCATTGCAGCTGTCTCTGGCCTACTCTCCATCCTCATCCTCCTTGGCATCAGTGCTGCCTCTGACACCATTTCACACTCCATCCTCAATAGATTCTTATCCACTGGCATCACCCACACGCCTTTCACTGGGTTCATTCTTATGTCACAGGTCATACTCAGTTCATACAGTTTAAATCTTTCATATCTGATCCCTCCCTGGTCACTACAGGTGTGCCCCAAGGCTCTGTGTTAGACCCCTTCTCTTCATCACCCATCTCCTCCTCCTCTACAATATATTTTACAAAATCAATGACCATTTTCATTGCTTTGCTGATGATGCCCAGCTCTACCTTTCCAATAAACCACACTCTATGCTCCCACCCACCTCCCTTACCTCCTGCTTATCTGAAATCAACTTTCGGTTCACCTCAAACTTCTTGAAACTAAACAGTGAAAAGACCGAGCTCCTCCTCATTGGCACAAAATCATCATCATCCAAAGCTGATACCTTCTCCCTTACCATTGACAGCTCCTCAGTCTCCCTCTCTCCTCACGTTAAGAGACTGGGAGTCTTCCTCAACAAAATTTGTCATTCCATTGCCATATCAACATCACCACCAGGTGTGCTTACTTCCAGCTTCGTAACATCCACCAACTCTGCCCTTCTCTTACTGTCCACATTGCCTCCATCCTTGTCCACTGTCTTGTCACCCTCCCACATCGATTGCAGCAACTCTCTCCTCTTTGGTCTCCCCCAGAAGTCCCTCCACAAGCTCTAGCTGGTCCATAACTCAGCTGCCTGGATCATAACAAGGACCTCGTCATTCCATCACATCACCCCCATCCTGCACCAGTTCCACTGACTCCCAGTTCGCCAAAGAATTATTTACAAACTCCTCCTGTTCACCTTCAAGCCCATCCATAACCTCACCCCACCTTATTTTTCTGACCTCCTCCAGATTGCCAGTCCAGCCTGCACGCTCACATCCTCATCCTCCATCCACCTCACTGTCCCCTCTGCCCACCTACTGAAAACTCTGGTGCCCATGGGCAGCAGAGTTTTCAGCTGCTCTGATCCCAAAACACTTTAATACTGAAACACTTTAACCACCTGACATTCAAAGTATTGACTTTCTTCCCATCTTCAAATCCAGACTCAAGACTCATCTGAAGGCAATCTTGAGATTGTCTATTCACTCTAAGTCCAGCTGAACTGTTCTTCATTTCTTTCATCATGTGATGATTTTGTCGTTTTATTCAAGGAGTCTTTACAACTTTGTTGTAAAGTGTCCTTGGATTTCATGAAAGGCACTTATAAATAAAAATTTAGTAGTAGTATGATTTCAAAATTCATCAGATCATGAATTTCAGTCCAAGTTGTAATTTTGTCCTTATTTGACAGGAATGACTTGCATTAAGTTAAATGCTCTCACATAAAAAACATATTAAAATGAGAATGCAAAACTAAAAGAAAATTATTTATGTCTTCACAGTACATACTTCATAAACAAATGCAGTCATGTGCAATTGTTGTGTAAAAGTGTATTAGTTAAATACACCCTCAGATGAACAACAAAACCTCAAAACCCCAAAGGTAACATATTATGCATTTTTAAAATTTAAACAGTTCAGAAATGATAATCTAACAAATCTTTTTTTTCATTAGTTGCTTTATAAGAGGTACACTACCAAAGAAATGATTAGATTAGATCAAACGTTACTGATCCCACAGCGGGGAAATTCACTGGCCATAGCAGCTCAAAAACAATATAAGAGTGCAAAGAAGCAAATACTAGCTTAAAAAATGTACCATATACCAAAAAAGATTTAAAAAAATAATAATATAGCCTATATATATAATAACAACTTTGCTGGGGTTTGTGAAGTTATTGTACATCTGAAAAGTGACATGAGGAAAAATAGATAAGCTATAAATTAATGATCAGTTAATCAATTTATGGATCAATGATCAATAAATGTGTTGCAGGCCACTAAAAGTGCAATGTTTTTTTTCAAAACTTTCGTGTCATGCCATCAAGTGGAACCCGAGTCACATGAGTGGACTCCAAGCACAGAACAACCTCGAAATCGGAAGCCTGACACGGTCTCCGCACAGCTCCTGTGAAATCGCAACTCAGCCACAGACAACTCACCTGCTGAAGAAAGCCAGGGGCTATGTAAGCCTTCATGTGATGAAGGAAGTGTAGTTTTTAGCTGCAAGGGTAATTTAATTTCATTCTCATTTGCAAGAGCATACATTTGTATTTCAATTCACAAAGATATTTGCAGCAATCAAGCTAGAAACAAAGGTAAAAGAATCTGGCTACAGAATATACCTTCATTTATCATACTGCTTTCCTTGGGGTTGTCTTGTGCATATAATCATTCAATCATTCCAGATGCCATGCCATCCATACCAAGCAGGGCACTCTACCTGAGTAAAACATTATCCGAGTGTTACATTGCTCTAAAACGTATAATAGTCAACATTTGAAATGGCTCATATCATTTAATTAAAGTTGTCCTGAGACAAGCATTGATATTCTTGCATAATATGTATATTTTTTTGATCCACTTCAAATGTTGACAATTGTATATGCCTTCCTAGATATAAAAGTCACCCATCCAATGGGTACCATTGCCACATACCTATATGGATGCTGGCTTTTGAACTCTGGACTATTACCAACTGATTCAGTTTCTCATTTACCATTTTAACCTTCCATCTTAAATGAGCTGAGCCCAGAGAGTCCAGGAATCCAACAACATTTGTAATTTTCTTATTATATGGATTTTTCTTTGCATGGTAGAGTTTTAAGTTGTGTTTTGAGAAAAGAGGCAGGATTCAGGACCTGGCAATGCAGGAAAAGGATGTTTTGATATGCCTACATTATTTTATCACAAGCACTGATGTATGCTTAACCTTTGCTACATAGTTTTTCATGCTTGACCTTTACCAAGTTGTTTGTAATGTGTAAAACAACAAGAAAATAACAGGAAACACAGGAGAACATAGAGTGACACCAAAAAATGCCATTTATAAAGTAAAATCACTTAAAAACAGAAGTAGTTGCGACATGAGTCTAAATCAGTTTGTACACTCATTGGTCACATCGGTAATTTCATTTTCCAACTCTTCAAACTCCAAAAGTGAACTTTGTCCCCCGTGAAGTGCAATACGACAATTCTCTTATTTGTTTGACAAAATGCAGTGGTGACAATATATGTACAGAATGCTTGGTTGTTTAAACATCTTACTGTGAGCTGGGATGGACAGGCACAATGTATGAAGGTCTAAATAGTTAATAATGGTATTACACCTTTTTGGATGTATTTTCTATATGTTGCAAAAACAGAAGACATATAACATAGCTAGGTGTGAAGGATCACTGAAATTAGTGGCGGGTCAAGTTTATCATCACACCTCAGGGTGATACTACACTCAAAATTTTAACATCTGTTTAAGCTAAACAAATGCACATTCTTTTTTCACTTAGCACTATTTCTTGTCATCCTCTCAGCATTCCTGGATTTAAATTACAATATTTAAGCTATGCTGTGCTAAACTGTTGTCTTATACAACATCCTTTTCTTGTACAACAGTTCCTTTTATGAGGCTTTTGCCCTTCAGCTATTATTGTTGATTAATTATTATCCAACTATTTCAACTTTCAGTTATGCAATGGGAAAAGCCAATGAAGTTGTTGTTCATAACCATGGACAGAAATGTTAGCTTTAAGTCTAGATTTTAAAAGTGGTTGCTTTTTGTTATATTGTTTATTTAACTTGGAAATTTTATTGCATGATTAAATCTATAAATTCATGCTTTATTAAATCAATTTTCCCCAGGAGGGAAACTGCCTGACCATTACTACAATTAAACATTAAATTGCTATGAGTTACATTCAGTTTTTGAATTGATGAAACTGTCAGATTAAGTTTGCTGGTGACACTATATTGCAGAAATACTTTTTGAATGCATTTTATGCACACTAATATAGTATATACAAGTTATTCTTGTATACTTTTTTACATTCAATTTTAAATATTCTTTCATTACAAACTCTCGGGACATTTTCATGCAACCAAAACACTTGCAAAGAACAAAGTAGGAGTTTGAAAAGTTAGCAAATGTTAAGGTCATTCATATTCTTAAGGGAGATTGAAGTGAAGCACATTACTAAACACTGAGCCTTTTCTGAGTTTGGTGATTCAGCACCATGCTTGTCTCTATCAGATAAGATGACAGACCAATATTGATGAGTCCTCTCCTTGCTCAAGATGATACTGTACATTTCACACAGGTGTGAGGACACAGAAGTCCCCAGGGTTTCCCTTTGTCTTTGCAGTGTAGTCAGATAAAGAGCCAGGAGGCTGTTTCAGATAATCCTCTAAAAGTTGGAATAGAATTGATAATGAGAATCAAGAAATGTGCCTTTGTATTTGACGTAGTGAACAGCTAGCACATCTTTTTCAAGTATTGACAAAATGCCTCCTACCTGATGAGGAACTAGAATACTCCCTGAGCCTGTGATGAGTTGATGTTTGTATTATTCATTACAGACTGGAGGATTCATCACAGGCTACACACATGCTGGCACGAGAATTGTGGCAGATTGGCAGACTGAATATGTTTTTTTTCTCTAAATTCTTGCCTTTGGCTTTATTATCATCAAGATAAATATGACGGTTTCAAATTTTAATGACTGTTTACTGCACATCCCATTGGCTCTGTTCCTGCAATAGATTGTCAAGGTATACAAAGTGTCCACCAGTTTTGTTTTTTCATAAAATTCTGGCTTAGGCTTCAGAAGCCAACTGGGAGTACACAGAAACCCACAGGCTAAGAGGATAAGTATGTTAATGAATGGATTTGGCTTGATTGCCAAATGTGGATTTCTCTTCAGCCCAACAATCAAGCCAAAAAACATCAAAATGAATTATATTTTTCTTTGTATATTGTACTGTAGCATTTAAAATAGAAATATTTCATTCTCCGCAGAATCATAAGGCTATGTGTAGCACAGAATCCAATGTGTCTTCCAATAAGGGCCACTGAAAAGCCATTAGACCCACTGTGCTCTTTCTATCGAAAACCCTAATAGCCTTCTGCTTGAGACAGGTGCTCCACCAATTGCTTCCTCTAAATGATTAATGAGTGAAGATTTATAAGAAAGGCAGCCCAACTGTGTGGGCGATATGTGCGGGGAGTGTGTATGTGATTGAATGGTCGGACAGTGATTGTAGCTGAGCCACAAATGTTAGTTTGAGACCAAACCTTTTTTTTCTGATCCTTTTTTAAAATACATCACCTATTGCTCCTGAGTCATAAAGACTTCTTGACATAAAACATATTACATACATCATGCATAACCAGGAATCATTTTTATTTAGTTTATGCAAGGCTTTCAAAAACCCTTAGCGCTATGCCAAAAGAAAAAAAAAATACTGCAGGGTTGAAAACATGTTTCAGAATGATACCATGTAAAATCTGATATATAAATCTATATATTAAGGGCACAGTCCCCTGCTTAATATTCGTTGAACTGAACTGAATTGAACAGAACTGAAATAAATAAATGAACAAAAATTATTTTTAAAAAAAGATGTGGTTGAAATATATAAATATTTTCACAAATACTGTGGGGTGCTTTGTTTATTGGGTGCAAAAACTGAGTTCATTATCTTACATGCAGCATAAATCTGTAACCATGGGTGAATTCTTTAAAGGTGAATCCTATCAGTTCAGTAAACACGATACAAAGATGCTGCCTCACAGTATACCATAATACCTCTTGCTCTTAGCCTTGCTCCTCTGTGTCCAGTCTCTTTCAGCTCGCATGAAATCTCATTTGAAAGTTTTAATGGAAAATAGTTCAGTGGAAAATTTCAAGAAAAAGATAACATGACCAAATAATGCCACTACCTTGACTCCAATCCAGAAATACAGTTACTGTCATAATGGAAGTGTGGCAAGTACTGAAAATATGATCATCCTGATTACATCAGTCCAACTTGTAAGTACGGTTATATTTAATTTCAGATGTCAAACCAATAAGACATATATGTCTCAAAATGATATTTGTTAAAAAAAAAATACTTGTATATCATACACAGATATTATGAGTGCCAGTTTCCTGTCACTGAGAAGGCACTCACTTTATTTTACACTGATGCTCAAAAAAGGAAAAAAAATGTTCCCAGTTCCCCTTTAGAGTAAGAGGTGCAATGCATGCAGCTCTTTACATCTGATTGCACAATCTGATTGGTTTCTTATTTTCTTTTTCGACAACAAAATCATTGGGAATCTGAATGACTCAAGTGGCTAACTTTACCAACTTCAAGGTAACTAAATCGATTTCCTAAGCTCTATCAAACATCTTTTAACAACAATGCAAAATGCTTCTTCAGCAAACCTGATGGCAAAAGGGTAATTTGTTTAAAGTGATGACTATTGTTAAGTGTAATGATTAAGAAAAAGTTATATTTGTTGTTCTAAGCTCAGGAAGAACAAAGGCAGCTAACTGGTTTCACAATAAACCCAGAGGGGAAAAGCATATCAGTTATACTCAGACACATGCATCTAAATGACTTTTTTGATGCCTGGTTCTGTTCCTTCTGTTTCCATTTAAAGAAAAAGAGGAAAATACAGCTTGAAGAAACATAAAATATATTATTTTGGTTTGGGTCACAAGAAGTGCATCACAACAAAACAACACAAGCTATTCAGCTTACTGATGCTTAAGTTGCTGTTGATTGTTGCATTGTGAAAAACAAAAACTGCTTAGATTGTTGTGTCTTTTTTAAATCTTTTGGCTCATAGCAAGATTTATTATTGTAATTAACTTAATTTGTTATTCAAGTTCTCTCTCAACGGCGCTTTTAAAATCCTGAAAGTTTAACTTTTAAAAAAATGTGAACAACTCATGGAACCTCTGTATGTATATAAGAGGACAACTCACTAATTCAGAGGAGTCCAAATCCATTCTCAAATGCTGATGTCTTGCATGCTGTTGATGTTTTCCTGCTTAAACACACCGGATTGGATCACCATCACTTGTCATAAAATCCTACATAAGTCTGTCAATGGTCAACCAATTTCAGCCAGGTCTTCTGAAATAGGGAAACATCTAAAACATGTAGGAAAGCGGCCTTCAAGGAGCGGAATTGGACATCCTTGCACTGAACCATGCTAAAATCCTGATAATTATTTTGCAATGGATTATGGAGTTAGGCTGTTCAATGTTTTTTCAGTTCAGGAATTTCAGACTTGGTCACAAGCTGCTCTTGTGTTATGAATAGGAAAACAACAATGCATTACCTCAGATTTTCAGATCATCTAACCTTGCTATGTATCTGCCTTCATTATGGAAATATATAACTCCTCTGGATGCCAGAATTGTCAGAACTTGGTTGTTAAAGGGCAGCTGATGTGAAGTTACAAAAAGGGAGGTTTGATTTTTTTTTTTTTTTTGAAGAGCTTATGCTGTACCACAGAAGTTAAAGGTCTGCATACCTATTTTGAGAGCCCCAGTTAAAGGGGTAATACACTCATTCTTCATATGGTGGATAAATTATACCATCCATTTCTCACATCTTGGATATATAATTGGTAGGAAATGCCAACAGTTGAAGTGAAAGTTGCACAGTTTAACAGGAGTTAACTTAATTCAGCAGTAATCTGATTAAAATCTTTGATATCTTCTTCAAAAGAAAACCTCAAATGCTGATTTGTCTTACTGGAATTCAACTTGGTTTAGTAATAATTTATTTAACCCCAAGGGTAGTTATGGAAATATGTATTTCCACTGTGTGATGGATACAGATGCCTTCGAGCCCAGAAATGTCAATGCCACCCCTTTTCAAGTTAAATTAAAACTTTTTTTTTTTTTTACACAAAAAGGTTTTAAGTAGCATTTGTTAATCTAGATAGTATTGTGGTTTTAGACAAAGTAATTGATAACCCATGTGTTTATATCAGCTATATCTGATTGGTGTTAAAGCAATGCTACTGCAGAGATCAAGCATGTCCAGCTTAGGCTTGATTCCTCACCTTTTATACACTGAAATAAATCTACATTCCTTGAATCATTTATTGATATTATCCTCTGTAGAAGGAAAATATTCAAATCTCCTCTGATCTCTCTTTGATAAGCATCACTTTTAGGCATTTCAATGATTTTCACACACGTGCTCACAAAGTGGAGATCCTCTGCACACATTTCATGCTCAAATACTTAGGCTACTGGATACTGCTTTTGCACAAAATAATCATTAAAATCACCTGATGGATTTTTTCAACCATCTCACTACAACTAAAGTACAGCTTTCCCAACATTTCTTCATTTTAATTGGAATATGCTGAAGGCCTGAAATGCAAAAGTATAGATATCTATTAAGAAGTGAAAAAATTGGGGTTACATTTATTTACCATCAGTCTATGCCCAGATTGACATGTTTTTGTTTCAAAATGTGAAACTTTTTCTTTATGTTATGCATGTAATCCACACTATTCTAACCAGTTTAACCTTATATTCTGGGAAAATGCTGATCAGCTGCTACAACAATTTGACAGTTTGAAAAACCACCTTCAAAATCTAATGTGGATGGGCAAAAACTAAAAGATTTGAAAATAATAATATAGTAGCAAAGAGAATTGACCATGTGACATTAGTGGACGATAACACAGATCCCAGTAGGTGGTGGTGCACTTTTGGTTGCCAACTACCAATCAAACCCAATGAAGAAGGAATTGATACACAGATACACCCTAACAACTGTGTAAACAACAAAGTGCTGATGGAATTGAAATGCTGCTGACTATCTTGTCCTTATATTAGCTGTTATGAAGCCAAAGTATATATTTAGTGACACTGCAACTGCCTATATAGGTAGGAGGAAAACCATTATGAGCTACTGTAACAACAATCCAAATCAAACATTGGTGGTTATTTCTAACAAAGGTTTCCAACTGTTTCTAGTTATGGACATGTGCTCAGTAAGCATGGGAGCGCCATGTGATATACTATTGAGGTAGTGAAAATGTGGACCATTTCCAACACAAAGCTGAAACATTAAGAGGTGGATGTGGATTGCTTTTGTTTAGAAACAGTGGTTTGGAACAAATACTGGCTATTGTGGGCGTAGCCTGAGGCCTAGAGCTGCTTGGTATACTATTTACACATAGATGCCAAAACCAATGGCAGCCTGCTGTGATATTCTAATGTTGTTTGACAGATATTTTGTTTTAAGTAAGATAGTGGAGAGCTATTTTCATCATTTGCATGTCACTAATGTACATTATTTTGCTTTTTTTTAAAAAAGACTCTGCTCTAAAACTGAATGTGGAGAAAAGCTTCCCCAAAGTTTAAGGCAACCTCTGCAGCATCCATCAATGTATGTGGATAGCTGTGCTGCAGGTAAAGATCTCAAGGGAACAGTAATTAAATTTCGAAATTGGTGAACTTTTCCAGGCAGAAGCGATGTTACACTGCTCATTGTGAAATAAATAAATCTTTGACAGAGAGAAATTTGAAATATCGCTTCCCCTTTCCCTCAGCAGGATTATGTTCACAGTAAAGGGAAAGAAAATGTACTGCTGACTGCTGTAACAAAAGAAAAAAAAAACTGTACAATATGGTTGTAATTATGTCGACCTAATGCCTCTTTGCTCAGTCTGCTCCTTGGCAGTGACATGGAGCAACATTAAAGGCCCCTGAATCATTTTCACCTTCAAAAGTGTGATACTGAGAATTCATTTTACAAAACCAAAATCAAGGCACATATTTTCTCCCAGATTATTACATTACCTTGATTATTTTCCCTGCAACCTTCAAAGTATAAAATTGTTTCCCCTGTCTTTTCTGTACCAAAGCTGTTCTATAAATTTCCACAAAATTATATTATATCTAGGAAATGCAATGTCACCTGCTGGCTTCAGTGTATTCTAACTGAACGTTTATTTGAAATCAATTTGTTGGTTGCAAATTGGAAAATTATCAGAGCCAATAATCAGATGGTTCTATGTAAGGCCAGTCCCTCATCTCTCCTGCAGATTGCCAGGAAATTAATCTGGATTTAACCACCAGTGTCTATTGCTGTTCCTCTTCGTGCTGTCAAAAACCCATTATAGTCTTTTTAATTTCAAGGCGATGTCTGACCCATAACTTACAAAAATCAGCAGCCAATTTTAACATCTTTTAAAGTTCATATCTTTTGAAAGGTGGACATTTTGTACCAGTGTTGCCTTTGTAAAGATAATCCTTCTGTTCTTTTTGTTTGTAAGAAAGAGAAAAAGTTATTGTCAAGCAAAGAAATATGTTCCTTCCACTAGCTCTGACAAAGCCAACCTTGACTGAATTTATGTAGCTGATGCAGACTCTAGGCTCCCCCTTGACCTGAATATGAGGTAATAGAAAATTCATGAATAAATATGATGCAGTACCTACCATACTAACGAGGCAACATAATCAAAAAATCTTAAAAAAAAAAAAACAATTATAGGTGGTGTTACCATTAGTGGTTACAGCTATTTGTGAAATACAGAACATAATGGATATCATAAATGTGTGTGTGTCAGCTATATTTACCTTCTGGTCAAATATGACTGATTTTTAAACACAAAGCAAGAAAGGTGTTTGCCAAGTGGTCTAGATCACATGAGGTCACTCTTTGGTCAAGATTTTTTGATAACTGAAAAAAAAATCTATACTTTGCAGATATTAGTCCAGTCTGAACGTAGCCTTACACTCTTTAATGTAGAGATGGGTCAGTAATTTGGCAGGTTTGATGGCAGAACATCTCATTGAATGCTCTAGATAAGAAAAAAAGGTTGAACATCTTAACATTTGTCACTGAATCAATAAATATTGTTTATTTGTCAGTATTTACTATAGCATGTTTAAGTCAAATGAATCCTCGTGAACACTATAATACCATAACTCAACTATTATGTAAAAAAAAAGCTATTGGATAGGTTTGTGACATTGAGCAAAACTGACAATGAACTTTTGAAAAATCCATGATAGAATTGGCTGGTAAACTGAGCCCAGGTTTTAATTAACTGTCTGTGTCATCTTTGTCTACCTTAATGTGGAACTATAGGCCTATTGGAAGAAAAGTACGAAAATAAATAAAAATGTTGCCCACCACTGGTCAATATAGAAATGCAATTATGCTCTCCAAATACAACTGAAAACACTTTTAGCTTCCACTTGGCATTGATCATCACATTGTTTTCTTCTCCTTTGTTCCTCAGTGCTCTGAGTTCTTGATATCCCTATTATCTGCCCATGGCAAGAGAGAGCTCTAGAAATTGCTTTTACAAGAGACAAAGGTACTCAAAGGTGTGGTTATGCTGTCAAAGGAAGGTTTTTGTGTTGGGATTGACATTTGTTTTGTCCCGTTCACACACACAGAGCCACACACTCACACTGGCAACATGAATCTCATCCCTGCCAAAGATTCTGGTTGTCTTCAGATGGCGGTAACCTACAAAGGACACAAAAGGCTGCGACTGTGCATGGACATGAGCCGTATTTATTTTAAAATCTGAGGAAAATCTGCTTTCCAAGGGGTATATTTATTAGGAAGACAATTGTAATGCATACAATATTGAGTTAATCAATGTAAATAGATGATGTTCTCAAAAGAAAACTCTACTTGGTTCCAATAATGTTAGGAGACAACATTCAGCCTTTTGAAATCTCAAAAACATTTTGTCCAACCATAAAAAACTTTTGTAAAAAGTCTTCTTAAAAATAATCAATCTTGATATTTTTTTGAGGAGGGTTTTACCGATTGATTTATAAGTGGAATAATCCAATGTAATCATTTTGGAGTTAAGTCGCCATTTAAGAAGCTAGGTGTGAGGGGGAAAAAAGCATGTTGCCCTGTGACTGTACACCATCAGCTAAAGATGCAATTTTTCTGAGCTCTTGAATAATACATCTATCCATGTTCTTCTGATTATCCAGGAATGGGTCGTGGGGGCAGAAGCCTAAGCAGAGAAACCTCGACTTCCCTGTCCTCGGCCATTTTGTCCAGCTCATCTAGAGGGATCCCAAGGAGTTCCCAGGCCAGCTGAGAGGCATAATTGCTTCATGTATCCTGGATCTTCCCAAGGGTCTCCTACCAGTGGGACATGTCCAGAAGACCTCACCAGGGAGGTAAGTGTTCACAATTAAGTGTTCGCAGTTTTCAAATTCAGGTAAATCTTTTCACTTATTTATTTATTTTTACTTTTGATGGTGATTACTGGCCATTTTGTGCATTATTTTTTTTAATAAATTCAGTTCTTTATACACAATCATAACCAATATATGAAAAAAAATAAGCATTATTACAGGCGAAGCATCTATGCTTAATGGTTAGACAAGACTAATGTGTTCAAAGAAAGTCAGCACTGACATACTGTTGCCTGGAGAAGCTGGAAGGTCTGATTGAATGGATTTGATAGCCTCTATTGATCTTGCTATAGCGTGGCTGTTTTTATCAGAAGACAAATTGCTTCAGCAGACAGGCTCAGAGACTCAGACGTGACTTCAGTTTCACTGCAAGATCCAGGGAACTGAATCCCTGGATCTGGCAATAATTGCACCTACTTTCAAAAGACAATACAGTTCATAATAATCTGTACTACTTCTTTATTTGTTTTAAAAGCACAATAATTCAAGCATGGCTGTATGGTGAAATACATTTATCTATAAATGTATGCTGCTTAGTTTACAGTTTTTTAGTGATGAAAAATAATTAGTATTCTACAATTTTCATTCCACACAAAGCAACCTTTATTCATTCTTTTTTCATTCATTCTTTCATTTCAAAATCAAAACTGACGGTGAGTGAGACAGTATCTTCAATAATATATATTTACCCAAGTTTTACAAAATGAGTTTAACCTTATAATGCTGAAAGCATCATATATGATACTGTTGGAAAAATTCTAACTGCACTCCAACTATGCAGTGGGGAGAAAAGAGGCACAAGAGACAGGTTAGTTCAATAATTATTTCTTTTGGAAGGAGTAGGTAGGCAGCTTAAGAGCATCCTGTCAGCTTCCTCCTATCTACTGAAAATCTCACACATATAGAGTATAGATATAGGGTACAGACACCCCCCTTACACAATTAAGGGGATGCCCACTTTACACAGCCTTTTTTCAGTAACTTCCCACTTTGACCTGCCATCTAAACAGTCTTTTCAGTAACTTTCCACAAAACCTCTCTCAGTACTCATCCACTTGAACCTTTTCACCTTAATGAACATTAGATTTGACACAGGCACATCTTAATATCAAAAACAGAGATAATACAAAACAGAGATAATACTTAATGCACATTTTCTCAACAGATACCCATTTCTGAGACCTTTGAACCATTACCATAAAGATCGTGTATCACCTGTCCCATGTAGTTATTAAAGGAGGCAACTGAATTATGATTAAGGTGTTATAATACTATGGGCGGGGCCCAGGGTTTGGTTTTATTTTGATGCTGTAAAGAACTGTATTAAACTTACTTATCTCTATCCTTCACATAATGCAGGAAATAAACAAATTAATTGGTTGAATTGGTGCCTCCACTTAGTTGAATGTATCATACATTTCAGTCCCCCTGCTCAGACAGTTTAGCATCCATGCAATGTAATTTGGCGAGTGGGAATGACAATGATGATATGATGGAATGATGACAGAATGATGACAGCTCAAATGGGCTGAAATGGGACCCTGGTCTGACAATGATCTGAGAAAACCATGACACCAGCAGGAATAGCTCAGGATCTCTTCCAGGTGAGGGAGAGTTCAGAATAAATAGCCTTTTATTACCTCCCCTTACATCACAAACTTAGTCAAAGTTCATGTGGCTTCAGTTATTATTAACACAAATAGCAACATTCTGCAACTTTAGGTCACAGCGTTGCAACAAATGCTAACCGCTGCTAGACAGTAAAACTTAGTGCAATTACATATTTATGTGCATAGACAGCAAATTTACCTTCTGCAAGTCTTCATGTGACCCTTAATCATTTGGTAAACTCTACATCCACCATAGTTGGAGAGTGTAAACACAGCATCGAAGCAGAAACGTCACCAGGTGTCTCACTTCTGAGCGTCGTCTGTACCGTCCATCCAACACTCCTTACAGGGATTCCCACCTGCGTAATTGGACTGCCAACACAAATCCAAGATGGATGATATGACTTACAATAAGGTTAGATAGTATGTGCATTCCAAATGGGCTATTCAAAATATCCAAATGCTATTCAAAAGTAATGATCGTCAATTATGATAGAAATCATTTAAAATTTTATGTATCTTATCTAACTGAAATATGAGCTCATTTAAAGGCTTTTATTTGGAGCAATTCAACTTTTTAAAAAATATATCAATGAATTAATAATCCAAGATATTTAAAAAAAGACGTCTTTCTTTTGTCTAAAGATTATGCGATGAAGATAATGTAAAAGTTTAAAAAAGTATCCAGCGTATTCAAATTGATACAAAAATTGTTATTTAGAAACTTTGGGGAGTGTTTTTAATTTCAATATAAAATTTAAAAAATTAAATAAAGAAACAGTGTTTTCTGTCTCTTATGTCAGGCATTAAAAATGGTTAAAATTCAAAATATTTAAATTCCAACCTCAAAATAGTGTTGAAGTTTAGCAACCCCTTTAATGAGATGCTGTCAAAAGTGCAAATGAAGAGGAATTCAAAATGAATGCATTATCATACATTTTGCATGTTAAAAGCTTTGACCATATACTTCGTATGCTTAAAGCCATACATGGACTCGTCATCACATGCTGGCATTTATGAACTTCCATGAAGATTCCTTCGTCATCATCTTAAATTCTGACATATGCAGAGATTCACACTTTCAGTAAATGTACTCAAATATTCTACTGGCAGGAAATTACATTCCTTTCAGGGTACATTCAAAATATAAGCTGTACATTATATCCTGGCACTTTTACAGAAGCATAAAATAAATCTGCAAATCTTGCCTCTGTAAATTTGAATTATACATGTCTATTCTATTAATCAGTAAAAAGATTTGCATTTTAATGAATATTTGGTTGAAACATGATTAAAGCTTTTGATCATTTTTAGGGCCTTGAACCTTTTCTAACTTTATTACTTTAAAGCATAAGATGAAAATTCACTTCTTGATTTATAAATCAGGGTGTCCCAGACCACAGTCTGTTTCAGTGGATTTACATGTGTTTGCAAGCATCCAGTGCATCACTAACATGATGACATGACATGATTTGTCAACAGCTTGAATAAGTAATCTTAAATTCATGTCCTTCCTCTCTTCATTTCTCAACTGTCACTTGTCTCTGTGTTGTGCATATGCACCACACGTTTCATTTTTTTTTTCCTTTTCCTGTGACACATACATGGAGTCCAAGATGTTAACCACAGCAGCTCACTGACTGATTCAAGGAAGAGCAGTTGAAACGGACAACACATCCCTCAGCCAATAGGTGAGTGGGGCCGTTGTGGGTGATAAACTGCCTCTGTGGGTTTGCTGGATGGCACTGCATGCAAGGTGGGTCTCATCGTACGAGTTTCCCAGTTCATTTATTAAACCATAATATTCCTCATTTGTGCTCTCTCTTTGAAGATCAGTCTCACGTTTCCCAGTAGTGACCCAGTTGAGACCCACATAGCAGAGCCCACTTTGGGAGCTTCATGTGTTTGAGTCAAGTGGGGCTCACTTGGCTCAAACCATTCGACATATTAAAGCTAATGTGGGCCAATCTGCCATGGACAAACCCACATTGGCCACACACACTTGTTGGTTAGGAAGCAGTTCTAAAGTTGGAAGAGTGGATGTAGCTCACAGCCAGCACAGTTTAACAACCATACAATAGGGATTACTGTACTTTAGCTCTAATGGATTCTGCAGCAATCTGGAACGTCATCATAAAAGGAATACTTCTCATTCCATTGTAGGGCTATATGATACCCTATCGTGCAATGCGAGATTTGCTGTGAATGTTTTATTTCCATTTAATATTGCTATGAAGTCACGTGTATGAATACTTGGTCAAACAACATATCTGAAACAAGTTAAAAAGTGATGGAGAAAGCAACAGCCTTGGGTGTAATTCAAAGAAAAGAGTGGCAGATTATTCATTTAAAGCCACTCGAATCCAAGAATGCTCTTGGATCCTGTCTTCAAAGTATAAATCAATCTTGGACTGGTACTCACAAGTCAGTGACATTGGAAATATTGTCATTTGAAGTGCAATAAATGTGTCAGTAAATGGTACAATAATTTTAAAAGATTTCTTGTGTTAATGGAATTGTCTACACCCACAGAATCTTAGAGACACGAGTTTTCACAGGTATGAAAAGTCAATCTCTAAGAGAAAAAGCCAGATATTGTATTAAGTGTTTAAACTTGATTTTGCAATTTTCCTTTTTTTAAAAAATATTTTTACATTGGGGCCCTGCGATGGACTGGCGACCTGTCCAGGGTGTACCCCTGCCTCTCGCCTGTGATGGGCTGGGATAGGCTCCAGCAGACCCCCGTGACCCAGAAATGGATGCAGCGGGTTCAGAAAATGGATGGATGGATTTTTACACTGGTTCGTTTGGTCTATACATTTATATTTCCTCCAGAGATTCACAAAGAAAAATGAGTATCTCATTATGGCTCAATAAAAATTTCAGGCATTCTCCTTTTCTCACATCAGAGGCAGTATGAGGGTGGACTAAAATGAGTCACACCTACACCGTAGGTGTACATTTTGTGATTCAACTGAGTGGGTAAAAGCATAGTTAAGAAACAAAGAGGGCAAATGTTACTGACGGCATATGTGCTGACAACGGTCTGATATCAGAAGAGCTGCAGATTCTTCCATGGCTTCTGCACTTGGACATGGCAGATACTTTTGAACCACTTCTGTCATAGTAGACTATAGTCAGTTTCCTGTCACAAAATTAGATAGACAAGGTGAAAACAATATGAGCAATGCTATTTCACATGGTAAACATAATTATACACTAGTTAGTTTGTCTTTGTTTTTGTATCTTTTACGTTTTGATGAACATAAGACTAGGACAAGGATGTATAGCATGCAAGATTTTCAAATCCCATTTGAGGCCTTTCTCCAACCCCAGAACCACATACAGGTAATTGATTTGTTTATTTGAACTCATTTTGTAATAGCCTAGTTTGGATTTTAGCTTAAGTTGTAAAAGAGTTCTTGTAATTGCTGGAACCAGCAGCCCTGCCGTACTGTGCACAGGCTGTTTTTGTGACTCATTGAATAATGTTCTTCCACTGTAAAAGTTTTGAAATGCAAATCACAACCTCAAGAGCCTCAATTTGAGAAATAAATCTTGAATTATTCCCCTGAAAATAAGCTACAATTACAAGTCGGCCCATGACAAATAACTTAATAAAAGTCTAATATCTGTTAATTTTTACAACATTTGTAGACTGTTTATTGACCTCTAGACATTTTACAAATAGCTCAAGGTTATTTATACTCTCTGAACACTCAAACTCTCAAAACAAAAAACCACAAAAGGTTTGTTGAAGTAAACTGACAGTTTTTCACAGCTTTCCTTTTCTACTGACAAATATGCCTTTTCTTGTCAGAGGGATAGATTACTGCAAGCCAGAGGATAAAGTGAACTGGAGGTTGTGGGTAGAGCGATGACTTTTAAAAGATAATAAAAAACCTCCAGGGAACCGCTCTGTAGGGGGATTATTCAAAAGCGCTTTAATTTATTGGGTGATTCTAAAGGAAGAGCTGTACTTATCAATAAAATGGCTTCAGTCCAAATGTGAGTCGTCTGACATTTAATTTTGTTCCCCTGCAGCCTCTGTTTCAAAATAAATGGAGCAGCAAAACTCAAAAATTATATGGCTATTATGAGCTGTATCTTAAGCAGATACTGACAGTTGAAGTGAGCACACTTTTAAAACCAGTTCGTCAAACACCTGTCCTAGTTTTTGCCATATTTCTTTCAGGGCAGGGCTTTTCATTGAGAGCTTCACAGTCATTATGAAGATATAATTATATAAAGGTCATGGTTGTGGCTTAATAAAGCCCTTTGGGACATGTTTCTGTTCAGTAATTGGCATCAAACACATTGATTATAAAACAGGGTGAACAACATCAGTTAACAAGGTGGGATGATATTTTTCTTGGATATTGAAGTGTGAGATTAATGTAGATGTGAAGTGAACTGAAGCTTAAAAATAAACAACGCCAGAAAATAATTAAGAAAATGCTCCAGTTTGCATTTTTATAGAAGATCTCTACTTAACTCCATTCCAACCAGCAGTAAATAGCTACAAAAATATGATTATCTTTCAAATGAAAAGCAAAATCTGCAATTTTCTTTCCTTCCTGATCCTCTAACTCCCCCAAGACTGTTGTTTGCGTGAGAATTTAAATTTTTTTTTTTATGGATTCTGGATGTGTTTAGATTGCATCTTGATGGCACAGTTTGTGTTAGTGAGGTTTTGTGATGTTGTTTAGCTGTTCTGTAATTTCAGGATCTTTTTTTGTTCAAAGATGAGAGTATGTTTTTTAACATTGTTGTCCAAAACATTGAAGTTCTAGTTTATATAGCATGACCAATAAGAGCAAATCTCATCCTGGATTTCAATAATAGCAAGGGGAAATGCATTAGAGTGTGAAATTAACATTCTCCAAAGACAACATCTCTCTCTTTTCACAAGTTTTTTTTTATTTATTAATTTTTTTTTTATGGAAACTTATTTTGTGAGTATTGACAGCCAACCTATAAAAATCCTACGTCGCTTGCTTTTTCATCATTGGCTTAGTGAATGTTTATCTACTGGCTTAGTTTTCAAAATGCATTGAATAAATTCTTTCCTCTTCTCAAAAGGCATTAAATGATTTCTGGTCTCACACTTTCTCCTACACACTTAGTATACATGGACAGGTGTTATCACTTTACTCACATCATCTGACAAATGTTCCTGGTTAATAGTGTCTATCTGACCAACAACATTTTACTGAAGGCTGTAGAGTAGGAGAGGTACAATCGGTTCATAAAGTCTGGTGACCTCCCTCACTGCAACAGACAAGTACCAGCATTTTGCACTAACTGAAGCAGATAAAGAGATGACTCATCCAAACCAAAATACAAGGAATTAAAATAATCCAGTCATGTGGTTATGAAAGCATGTATAATTCTTTTGAAATTGTTACATCTTCACTTTTGTTAATAGTCGTAATTGGAAGATGCTACTTTTGACAAAAGAACTGATTAATTTATCAAATTTGAATGTGCTGTCAAAAATCAGACCCAACCTTTTGGCAAACCTGTGAGTAAATAACCCCAAAGGGTTATCAGTCTGCCACCTGATTTGAATACCCAAACACAACAATGTCTGCCTTTCATTTAGATTCAGAAAGTTCAGGTCTAACCATTGGACAGACATCAGAGACTGCAGTGAATCAGAACCTCTAGTTTTTATAGATCTGTTTAGATATCATCTGCAAAAGTGAATAAAAGATTGTGTTTTTTAAAAATTGACCCCAATAGTAACATGTGAAAATAAAATGGCACCTGGCTCAAACTGGGCTCTTGGAGTATCCCACAAGAAAGAGAGAGAAAAAAGAGAGAGATGAGACTCACTGGCAAAAAGTAAAAGTTTCTCCAAGTTACATGGCAACACAATTTCATAAATTGCAGAGGCCAACTGAGGTGTTTATAAGCACAACATGAATGAAAGGTCCTTGACACCGTTTCATTGGATTTTTCAGTAGAACTGTGAAAGAGCAGCACAAATGAAGGTATCTGCTACTTAGAGGTAACCCTGTGGGTTATCCAGAAAATCAAAAGAAAAATGTGTAAATTAAATTTTGACATTGATTTTTGTGCTTCCTAAATAGAAAAAAGAAAAATATAAAAAGGAAGAATCCTTGTAAACATGGAACAAGAAAAATTCCTGAGCTGTACAGAAAAGCTCCTGTCAGTTAAATATGTTGTGAACCAATGAAGGGCAGTGCCCTTAATGCCTCCAAACAAGGTAATTATAGTTGTCCTGAACATATGACATGTTGCCTTTGGTAGTTCAAGCCAGCCACTCAATTGTGATCATTTTGTCACTCTTTGATACTATTTGAGCACATTTATTCAATGCAAATGACACATGGACCATTGAGTTGGTGTCTAGCTCATTTTGGTATACAGCTTGATGTCATCCATGTGGAGGAGGTAGTAAATGATTGGTCCACTTCAGTATCTGGTATCCATACCCACTCTTTATGGTGGCCTAATACCCTCTCAGTGGGGACAAGGAGATACCTGTGGCCAGCTCTTACATCCACTACCCATTGGGCACTTGTGTTATATTTTGCCTCTTTATTCCATATGTTTTTCCCCGGATCACTACTGCTCTGTGTATACCAGCTGACTGGTCTCAGTGATGGTTCCAGAAGATATTGTTCATAGCACCACATTTGATCCATGACTACACACCAACGCACAGCTCTAACTCTTCATCAAGTTTGTGGCGCAGTGCTGCCGATGGATCTGCAAGCTGGATTGAATCCTAAAGTTACTTCCTATTGCCCAATTTATTTTTCTTTTACTTTATTTCTGTTAATATATAATAACCTCTTTAAGTGTTTTATTTTATTTAGCAAAATTACTAAAGTCATCTGGCAGCTTGCATGAGATTGTGTTTGCCTAATCTCAGATCAGGTCATTTTTTTTTAACCTAAAAAATCATGGGATTAAAAAAGGGGGTAACTAACTTTTGCACAACTAGACAGTCTTGTGCTTCTTTCGGACATTTCTGAGGAAACTATAGTGTGCATTTTAGGGTCTCCCATCCTATTATGCCATACTGTACTGAATGTGTGTTTCGTAGTTGCTAGACTGCACAATGACTTACTGCTTAGTGTTCTCATTCCATAGCAAGGGAATTTCTGGTTTGAATAACACTCTTCTGTGTGGCATCTTCTTGCCGTGTCTTTTTTTCCTTTTTCCCCACAGCTCCAAAGCATGCACATTAGGGGGAATGATCATTCTAAATTGACTGTAGGCATGATTGTGAAGATGTATGTCTCTGTATGGCCCCTTGATTGACTGGCAAACCTGGCTCCTGCTGCAACCCTTAAACAGGGTAGCACAGCGGGCGTGGAAAATGGGTGGATGGATATATATTAGAAAATGTATTTTGCAAATCAGCACAAAACCAATATGTCAGAAATGAAAGAAAGAATAGCAAAGTAAGAATACTGACTTAACAAAACACCATATTATCACCACGCATTTCATCAAGCTACCATATGTTATTGCTGTTACCACTATAGCAAAAAAGGTGCATGCAGTTCCTTAAAATATGGTACAGTTTTAAGAGAAATCTGAATGCTGAGCACCTCACTATCTGTCAATCTAACCTGTTATTATCGGGGGCTTTGACTCTATCATTGCAGCTGAAATGTAAGAGTTTGTATTTTTCTGACAATGAAACAGCAAGCCCTGCAGTATTTTAGAGCTTTGCATGGCACATATAGTAGGAGACGACTTAAAATAAATGGAAAGTTCAGAAAGCTAGTGAAAAATGGGCCTTTAACTTGTCAAGAACACTGTGACTGCTCTTCCTGTAACTCTGTTTTGAAGAATTATCTGACTTCAATTTCATTAATATTTCACATTTTATCTGTCAATCAGATATCAAATGAAAGAAGGAAGCACTTTTCCTGTGATGTAGTGCTAAGTGTGACTTCAGTATCATAAATGCTTTCATAGTCAGTGGGTGACTGACAGTGACCTTGCCACAGTAAAGACATGTGAAACACCACTCAGAATGAAAATGTCCATCACACTCCTAATTAGTGAAGGACAGATGACAACTCTGAAGGAGAGGTCACTTTAGTGGATAACTGCTGAACTTGGCAATACTGTACGGCTGGGTTCTCCCAGAGGGACAGAGATGACATTACTTTACATTAATCAAGGTGACTTCTGTGTAAGCCTGTGACCTGCAAAATACTTTGTATTAAAGGTTAGGTGATCAGTAATTTGCTATTCATATATAAGCGAGAGGAGACAAAAAGCATGTTTAATGTCTAATAATGTGAAAGTGCATAGTTTATTAAGAGCAACACTTAATGATGAGCTTAATAATACATATTCAAAGCATGTTCCACTTTTTTAAAACAAAACATGATTAAAATGTGAAAGGATTCATATTTATGATGCAACCTCCTCAACTAGGCTTCCCATTTCAGTCCTGCACAGCAGTTTCTTTTCAAAGTTTCCAGTCTTTATAGACATTAGACAAGGGGAGCATGTCATCCAAAGAGCCAGCACAGAAGGCAAAAACTGTCAAGAAACAAGCCCCAAATTGTATGGGATTAAAAAGAATGGGAGTTAATGAGGAGCTACCTGGATGCTCTGAGCTCACACAAGCAGTGTGTTGTGTTTGTGCAACCTGAACCTCATTGCCTTGCAAAAAGAAGGCTGGAATTGACTGGGAAAATTTGACAACTGGCTTGTAAACAGGAAAAATCTAGTGCAAGACCCATAGTATGCTAGCATCCTGTTTCAGACATTCTGTTTCTCATATCGTAAGGTCAGCCTCGAACTGAACATTCAAAACTACATTTTAAATTCACATGTATTCTATTTCCATAATCTACATAACCTCTTTAAGTGTTTTATTTTTTTTTCCAAAAAAAAAAAAAATCTTGACTTCCAATTATTCTCATTCTCCTTCTGGCTTGTAGAAAACAACGAACTTAGTATAAATGACTGGACACAAAGGCAGAAAATGAAGTAGCGTTGTAATTATGCTTTGAGATTGCAGTATGCTTGAAGATAATTACATAATTAATCCTCCATCGCTCTCAAGAGAGCTCCACTTTAAGTCTTGCCTTTTATTTCTGAGGCTGTGTTCACAAAGATACAAGCACCGCATAAAAAAAAGTAACCAGGGCTCATCATTTTTAGTGTATGAGGCAACTGTGTTAACACAGCATGACTGCCAATGCAAAAAAAAAAAAAAGAAAAAAAAAGAGAGAGAGAGATGAGACTCGCTGGCAAAAAGTAAAAGTTTCTCCAAGTTACATGCCAACACAATTTCATAAATTGCAGAGGCCAACTGAGATGTTTATAAGCACAACATGAATGAAAGGTCCTTGACACCGTTTCATTGGATTTTTCAGTAGAACTGTGAAAGAGCAGCACAAATGAAGGTATCTGCTACTTAGAGGTAACCCTGTGGGTTATCCAGAAAATCAAGGGAAAAATGTGTAAATTAAACTTTGATGTTGATGTTTGTGCTTCCTAAATAGAAAAAAGGAAAAATATAAAAAGCAAGAATCCTTGTATGTTGATGTCATTGAAAATGTGCACAATGCACTAAAAATGTAAACATGAGCAGTTTAGGGTTTCTGGGGAAACTCACATGATCATGGAATTCTATGTAAAGAAAACTGGCAACAAGGTGTGAGATCTTGGGACATGTGGCAGCAACAGACGGGGATGCACACTAACTAAATTAGCATTTTATTGAGTTGCAGACAAGTACTCTAATTCAAGGACATAAAACACCATGAGCAAAGTTAGATGATTGCCTCATTATAGCATCCACTCCTACACTCTGCTGGTGCATCTCATTGGTGCATTTGATGACATGAAAGACAGAAACTGATAGCAAAAGCACAATATGGCAGAGCAAAAACAAGAACTACAACATCCTCAAACTCAGTTTGCATGCAGACTCATAATAGACCTTTTAGATGTTTTTGTATTGGTGATTTCTGCAATACATAGACTCTAAATTTACTATTAAAATTTCCATTAACCTTTTATTAGCCAGGCCTATTTTTTCTGCCTCACATCTGAAATGACTTCCCCAAAATAGATGGAGTATACCTTCACAAGTATTAGGGTTGTATGCATAATGTTGGTTTCAAAAGAAAGCTAAGACATGCAAGATTTCTATAGAAGTCTCAGAATAAAGATGTGTGTTACTAAATTCATGTGTATTACTGAATAGTAAATTCATTTGGAACTCAGAAAACTTAATTTTTTTAATCTCTGCCAAAAACAAAAACACATTACTTTGAGCAAAAACCACCTTTTAATCTTATGATAATAGCAAATTTCATTAAGGAATCACTAAAGTAATAACTTATACGTAACTGCAAAAGTCGATGTTAAAAATGTGACCTTGAGCAGTTTTACAGATGTTTTAAAACAAATATATCTTTCTCAGGTGTCAGACTGGAAAACTAATATTTTATTGACTGTAGTTACTCATTCCATCCAACACAACCATTTTTTTTTTTTTACTTATTTTGAAAATTCACCCACACCTATGTACGTTTCCCTCATAAATCTTTCCTTTCAAATAGCCCGTGCAACAGAAATGAAATTTGACTCTAGATGTAACAGCTATATTACTAACAAAATGAAAATGTGAAATATATACAGCCAACATGTAGAGTCAAAGAACTGGAACATAACAACAAGTACTTCTAATAACTATTTATAGTTTTTCACTACAGTTTGTGTGTAGTACTGAAACTTGCAAAAGCACTAAAGTGGTTATACTTGTTTTTGCTACATGTCCATATAATTGCTTGGGGTTTGACTCATTTTGTTCGGGTGACGATGCTTGGTATAAGCTTTTAGTAGAGTTTATTTCCCCCATTTTGGTATGATACATGTTAGTATTGGGGCTTCCAAGGGTGGGCATGGATTGTCTGTACCCAAAAGTAATTAATTAATTAAGTATGACAAAAATCCTCATATTTTATTCTGATATTTTTCAGGTCACATACCCATTTCATCCCAATACCTAGAGTTTGTACTGGTGTATGTAAATGCTATTATTTTCACTACTTTCTCTTTTAAAAGTTTACTCAGTTCTGCTGTTCTATTTCACATTTGGTATAAAGAAGGTCCCCCTGACCCAGAAATGGAACAATGGGTTTAGAAAATGGATGGATGGATAAAGAAGGTTTGACCATGACCATGACTCCTGTGCTTTTATTTTTGCTGCTAACCTAGCAGCATAGCATTTTAGCTGTTTTTGTGTTCAGTGTTTGTAACTCAATGCTCTGACCATAAATAAAGCACAGTTGCATATTGTAGGAGTATAAGTGACATAAAATGCAAAATAAATGAATTAGTCAGATCTCTAAATATGTTTTTGTTCTGCTGATTTGAGTTTCAGAACAAAAATGGCTGAAATGGCAAAAAAAGGGATATTTGTCATTTTTACTGTAATTTTTAACTAAGTTCAGTCGCTCAATTTCTCTTCTGTCACTTTCTTGAGTCTCTCAGTGATCTCTGCTACAGTTTACACTGTAGTTCTGTGAACTTGTTTCATTGCTTTTGACATTTGATATAGTGTCCACCATAATGGGAGTCCAAAATTTCTTCTGTGCTTTTTTTCTTGCTGTTTTTTTTTTTTTTTGCTGACATCAGGAAGGTGAGATCCCAAAAGCTAGATTACACTTCTTAAATGTAACCAACTATTCTTTCAAATGCTGATATTTTAACTTGACATAAAGAGCACATGAAGGTATCATCCTTTGAATAGCGATTCTCAACATTAATATAAAATTTGATACCGTCTCTTGGAGGTAAGTGATGTGACTTGATTCTTCTTAATCATCCATCCATCCATCCATCCATCTTCCTCCGCTTATCCGTGGTCGGGTCGCGGGGGCAGTAGCCTGAGCAGGGGGA
>JAOWBL010039205.1:13981-27153 GCA_028564865.1 Zenarchopterus dispar | reverse complement strand
TTGTCCAGACGTCTCTGGGCTCAGAGGCATCCAGGATGGACCCTCACCCAGCAGAAACTTTTATTTTTTAGAAATCAGCAGAGTTGTGCTCTGAAGCAAAGATGAAAAGGACCGTTCAGACCGACTTCAACAAAAAGTCTGAAACCCCGGGTTTGTGATGGTTGTATCTGAGGAGCAACAGGAGCCGTTTTCCCAGGAATACCTTCTCCAGGAATCTACACCACCTACCTGCAGGATTGAAATGTAAATGCAGATGTATACCAGCAAATCAAATGAAGTTAACAAAAGAAATAGGACTTGACTGCGGTCTGTAATAAATGTACAGGAATTCCAGGTTTGTTTTGAAATCCACCATTATAGCTACAATAAACCATTGAGGGCTGACTGGAGGAAAAAATGAATAGAAAGCTGAGATTAAAGAGGAAAAAAGTAAAATGTAGTGCAGCAGAATCCCGTTCTGAAGGAATTTGACCTCTTGTTAACCTCTGAGGACCCACAGGTGACACAGGTGTCACTCCACTTTTACATGTCCTGAACAATTTCTGACAAACACTATTTCTTTTTTTCTTTAAGTAGAAATGGGTCTGTTTTTAAACCAAGGGTGTGTGCTGCTTTTTGTCTATGCAGGAACATGGTCACATACCGCCTTTATTACATGTGCATTCTTGAAAAATCGGTGAGTGGATAATGTGGTTCTGTTGTGATCGGTAATGGAAACATCACCCCTGCAGAGGCTGCAGCCTTGTCGCCATAGACACGTATCTCCATGACAGAGATCGAGCCCACTGAATTGTATTGGACCTTATAACATCAAAATTACCTGTCACGCACTGACATGCTGAAAAAATAAACCTTGTTTGTAGTTTGAATCCATGTCATTGAAGCGTTTAAGAATAGCATACAGATTACTTTTCCTCCTCATCACTTCTGACAGAAACAAACTCGGTGACCTCGAGTTCACCGCGTCTTTAATAAAAACAGTAATTTATTTCTAATTCGCTGCTGCTTTCATAAGAAAGTGAAACTTTTTGTTTCACTGTAAAGTCTTTTTACTGAAGTTTTACATAAGTGATGTTTCTGTGAATGTGAGGGTCATCTAAGTGACTGAAATTAATTAAGTTCATTGTATTTCCTGGCAAACATGCAGGCTGAGCTTAATGGGGGTTTTTTTTCCCTTCCTTTTTTTTCTTTTTTACTGTTTCAAGCCCTGGTGTGATTGTTTTCAAGTTTGGGTAATTAATTGGATGCAGAGAGCTTTTGATGTGAACACTGAAATAGTGATCGCTGAAATTTGTCCCCAGAATTCTCTTTCATCTTCAGACAAAACTTTTACCTGTGAAGCTGCCCCAGCCTTACTAAAGTTTAGGTGATTTTCATCTTATTTCTTTAACTTCAGGCAGATCTGAAAAGCCAGTTTTCTCAGGACGACTGTGGGATTATTAAAAGGTTATGCAGACGTGACATCATACTCTCTAAACTTATTTTTATGACCGGTGGGTTATTTTTGAAAACCCAGAACTTTACCGTGTTATTCTGGTAAACCAGAGTCATATTTGTTTTATTTATCCTGGTCTCAGGTATGTAGTGAGTGAGTCATAAACTTGTAGTATTTGACCTCTGGCCCACTGTGACTCATCCTAAACTTTCCATTACCTTCAAAGGAGAAACAGTCAGAGAAATGCTAAAAAAGAATAAATAAATAAACGGAGCAGGGAAACGTAGCTCAAGGCTTTGTTATTTTCAGCCTTGCTGAGCAGTAAACTGGGTATAAAAAGGAGTGGTTATATGTGAAATTAAACCGCAGAAATATCTTTACTATCACAGACTCGAAATTTGTTTTCTCAATAATATGCAAAGATTTCCCTGACAGAAAAAAAAATTAAATGCTAAATTATCCCAATTTGGTTCTGGTCAAAGCTTGGGTGTCCAGACCAGCGTAAACATCCAAACACAAACGGTCCACCGAGCACGTATACCCACCATCCGCGGTCTCACAGCATCCATACACATGCTGTCCAGCTTCCTGCGCCGGCCGGGCGGAGTCGTCCAGATCTCTTATCAGGGTCCAGAGGGGCCGAATCACAACTTCCTCAGAGACAAAGTCATTTGGCAAAGGGAAGAGGCTGTGGCGTGCTGCGTTCGAAGTCAAACAGAAGCCTGGGAGATATCATCACTAACGCAGAGAGGGGCCCCTGAACGCCGTCTCCCAGCTGGAGTCCTCAGCAAATGTCCCGGCAGGGTTAAAAAAATATTTGCACAATAATAATCAATAGCTTTGCTGCTTCTAGAAAAACTTTCAGACCAGTCTGCCTCACGTAATCTATCCCATAATGCAACAGAGACTACAGCAGGAGTCCTAGTGGTCACATGGCTGGCTTTCAGGATTAAAAATGTCTTGGTATAACAGTTTTTATGATTACTCCGGTAACCAGCTGGGTACCACAAGGGGACAAAAATATTCCTTAAAGAAGCAAGAAAGACTTCTTATCATGTTAAAACATCAGTTTCAGTCTCATTTGAAGGAATGCCCGCTGCCTTTACGAAGAGTCTCTTATCTCGTACCGTCTCCGGTCTGTTGAACCCCCATCCGGTCAAATCTTATTAAAACTTTGTATCGTCTCCTAATAATGAAACTGGCTCACAGAGCGATGGAAACGCAACAAAGTTATGAGAAGAGATAATGAGCACGTGATCGGCCCGACTAATTATCAAAGTTCAGTTAGGCCGCTTTAAACTTCTGTCGAGACATTTTTTAATAAGGGATCTGACAAACCCAGTCTCACAAACTGAAATCAGTGGATCTTCTCTTCCAGCAGTGACAGAAGTAACCTCGTGATTTGTGTTCATGTTCACAACTTTCTATTTTATTTTTGTGTCTGTGTGCACGTGTTACAGTTGTTTATGTGAACTTAAAAACATCAGCTTATCTTCAAAAGGTATAAAGACGCCATCAATGATATTGGTTTGTGCCAAACAAATAATTTCATGATTTACCATTTTTGTCGATGTCGCGTTTTGATTGTTCTTGGCTTGTACTGTATCCTTTGGTCATTTTAAACTTAAATCTTTTCTCTTAAAATGGTTTCCTTCTTGAGCTGACAGTTTGAAAATGTTGTAAAGTAACATCACTTCATCTTTTAATAGGAATAAAGGAAACCAACTTCTTTTTTTTTTGAGTTTTTATTTTAGCAGAGTTGACATTTCTGCGTTATTTATTTATTTATTTTTTAAGCACTACAGTCAATCCTCGGTTATTTTATCCACATTAGACACACAACTATCTCAGTTTAGATCCTTTTCTCAAAGGTCTCCAGATAAAACAACTAATAACGACGACATTTTCCCTGCTGACATTTACCACAAACATTTGCTGCAGAGGCTCTTGTTTTAAGCTCAGATCTCGACGTTTCTTCAAAGTCGGGTATTAAGACCCGTTAAAGGTGGGAAATTGGTTTAAACGGTTAGTCCGTTTCACTCGTGGGCCTCCCGGTTGTTGATTGACAGGATGTGATTTTGTGTGTCGTAGTGATGGATCAGGACGGTTCAGGGTTCTGACCGTCCGGATACCCCTGGATTTACAGATACTCTCATGGACGCATGAGCCAGCACTTCGGGAAGCATATTTGATCCCTTTTCTATCTCGAATGTCACATCGCCACCGCGATGCTGGAATGTGGGCTCAGCACTTCCCTATCCGGTTACGTGGAAGCTCGGAGCAAATGTACTCCCACTAACTCAACTTTATTTCACCATTCTGTCTTCTCGTTGTCTCTTTTTTTTTCAGCCCGGCGTTCACGTTTGACACGCCATCTGTTTTATGTTATTCCGGGGCGTAAAGGACGGCGAGACCTCATCCTAAGCCAAAATTTCCACCCAGCCATCACAGGAATTTTAAGAAAAGTCGCGTTAAAGCAAAATGAGAATTAGATGCCTTTTGTGCTGTCAGCTGTAATGAGTTAGTGGGCGGTGAGAAACACAACCACCAGTCAGAAACTCTTTGAAGAGCCAATCCGTCACGGGCAAATGGCTGCTGTTGTTCTTTAGTGCAGACTAATGTCTGTCATATTTCATGCTGTCTGAATATGAAAACAAGAAATGCCCCCGGCATTATTCGAACTGTGAACCGCAGCAGAGTTGGAGAGAAAAAGAAGCATCTCACACAGAGACAAATATTTAGAGAAATGGGAGAAAAAAAAATAAGAGAAGAGGCAGAATCCTCCTCTGAGTTGCACAGACACACTGGGAAAGCCGTTATTGTTATTATTGTGAGCGTCCCTGGTCAACTAAACGTTTTTATTCATCTATTTATTTCTACTAGTCTGCATCAGATTCCACTCAAAATCCAGATTCCACTGATTGCACATCAGAGTTTTTGAAGATGTGGTTCTGTGCATGGATTTTTTTTTTAAAATTACACTGATTTTTTTTCAATGCAAGAGCATTATTTTATCATGTCAGCTGCATGTTTTTCTTTTTTTTTCTTTCATCTGGGATCTGTTGCCATGGGAACTAAACTTGGAGACTCTGAGCTTAAAAGTTTAATTGTGAAAATCGATGCTTATTTGCCCATCCAAAAAAAAACAAAAAAGCTCTGGAAGTAGAGGAAGATGGGCACTTTGAAGGTGAAGAGGAGGGGAACATGAATAACCTCCTTTTCCCTCCTCTCAAACGCTTCAGTACCCACTTTCTGGCAATTAGCAGTAATTAAAATGTCCTCTTCCAGGAGTCATGGAAAATTAATAGCTTTTATGTGCTTCCAGTTTTTCTCCCTCAATATGCAGATGCAATTAAACTTCATAAACAGATGACTGATTAAGTGCAAATATTTGACCTCTTAAAGAGGTTGAAGCATGAAATGATTATTCAATCATTTGCTGTTCAATTCATTTTTTTTTCTTCTCCGTGTTTGCAGAGATTGAAGCCAAGGACGCCCGTGATTGGCTGCGAGCGGCCGGCTTCCCACAATATGCGCAATTGTTCAAAGGTAAACACGAGGATGTGTTGAAGTAATCCCACGCCACACGGCCTTGGGAGCCCGCTTCGAGATCGCACAGAGGAAAAAAACAAATCACGCTTAAGATGGGTTCTTACCGTGTCTTTGATCCTGTTTGTTTGTTTGTTTGTTTCAGACTGCAGGTTCCCCGTTGACATCGAGGCAGCGAAGCGTGATCACCACTTTCTGGATAAGGATGCTCTCGAATCGCTCTGCAGGTAGCCAGTCCTTTGTTTTAAAACCTCATCTTCATCAGGGTCATGCCTCATATTTTGATACGAAAGTGTAGCTGGATGGTGAATATTTAAACCTTTTAGGACAAAAAGATAATTTAACACTCAGGTTCTGTTTCATTTAAGTGTGAAAGCTTAAAAATTGAGGCTGGGTTTATTAGAGGTTTTTTTTTCACCCTAAAGCATCTGTGACAGCCCTTAAAGGCACTTCCTCATTGGCTTCACTTCTCAGAACCAGAAGTTGGTTTTCGCTTTGCTTTTACAGTTGCTGCTTTCATTTATTAAAGGTGTTGGTAGCTCCATGATCTTTCGCTCCAACTGAAGCTTGGTTCTGTTGCCGATCAGTTGTCAGTGGAGTTGGATGTTTGGCACCTTGCTCAAGGGCACTGCGGTGCCGGTAAGGAGGAAGGGCTCTTTCTTCCTCCTGCTTCCTGTTTTCTCAGGAAGTCATTCAAAGAACAAAATGAGCTTTTTCTTTATTTTCATTCACCTTTTTAAAGACGTTGTGATGGTAAATGATGAGCGTGACGGATCCTATAAAAGCGAATGTTCACCGTGTTGTAACCGCTGATGTCTGCTCTCCCGTCTCTGCTTTCAGGAGGTTAATCATGTTAAACAAATGCACAGAAATGAGGTTGGAGCTCCGCAGATCAAAACGTAGGGTGAGTGTTGAGAGCAAATGCCAACAAATAAAGTCAGAGGAACTTGTGGACCAGTTTTAGCAGATCTGTCCCTTTTCTTCTCCATGACTCTTTATTTCTGCTGGAGAAAGAAAAGTTAAAAGGGAAACGTCAAATACAAGGACTTTTAGATCTTGTTGTGGATTAGTAAACAACATGGTGTCTTCCTCCAGGGAGATGAGTGCGATGAGGAAGATTTTTGTGCCATCAGCCCCAACTGGGTCTACGACAGGCCTACGCGCCAGTGGCGACGCCTCAACTCGTCTGAGAGTCCAGCTGGGTCTCAGGATGAGTCGTCATGTGACAACGGCGACCGCCACGACGTCTGCTCCATCCACAGCTCCTGCAGCACGGAGAGCGAAGGCCACGACGGCCACAGGAGCCACAGAGAACCCGTGACCACCTCCGCCGCCATCACCGGCGCCGCTACAGACGATCAGGAGACCAGCAGGAGCTCCTCCCGCTGCTCCTCCTCAAACAAGACCCCATCCCTGGATACGTCTTTCAGCGGACCCCCTTCCCCTGTCGAAGGATCATCCAGTGTGAGTTTGGAAGCTGAGGGCTGCTTCCCAGATAAACCACCCAGGAAGAAGTGCAGCACCCTGCTGAGGAAGATGGAGAAGCTGAGGCTGAGGGGGACAGCCGGTCACAGTGGCGGAAACAACAACGGGGATCAGGCCAGGCCCGTTATAAGTGGGCCAGTTCTGATCCAAGATGAAGAGAAGATGGACAGGTGCTCATCGAGGTGAGAATCACAGTCTCTAACAAGTCCAACAGATGGTCCCATAAAAACTTTATCCAAATATAACTCCAGCTGCCTCCTTAAATGTCTCCAGTTCGCAGACCCGACCCAGCAGCCATTCGTCTTCGCTGCCCTCGTCTCCTCGCATCATCAGCAGCGGGAGCAGCAGTAACAGCCAGTCGGAGAACAGCAGCACCGTCAGCACGCCCAGCCCCGTCACCCGGGTCAGGAGTAACGGCAAACGCTCCAACAGCAACGCCGGGACGGGGAATGGGACGACACGGAGCAAGCAGAACCACACGGAAACAGAGGTCGGTCCCTCAAGGACATCGACGCTGTTACTGAAGGATTTTCAAAGCTTAACTGGAGCCAGAGGAACGGCTTCAAAGTCCAGATATAACTCAAATATAATGAAAAAAATCAACAGATAAACTGTTGAAGAGCAGGAGAGAGAGAGGGTTGAAATCTGCATTGATCACTATGATTGTACAGGAGTTATTAGCCAATAATTCGGTATCCAGGTGCAGAGATGCTCCTTCACAGTAACATCCAGGATTAAACTACAAGCACTGCAACCTCGAGCCTAAACCTTCAAACCTCAGTCAACTAATATTGTTGATGAACTTCATGTTCACTTTATTCTACCTTTTCCTCTTTCTTGGTGCTTTAATGTGAATCCTAATTGATCCGTTTAATCGCCCTCTCAGGACTACAGGAACCAGGTCAATAACAACAACAACAACAGTCGCCATGAGAGCCTGGTCTTCCAGATCCCCCACGGACACAAACCGGGGACCTTCCCCACCTCCCTCGCACACAAACATGCCATCCTGTCCCCCATCATGGACAGCACCTCCGTCAACTGGAGGACCGGGAGTTTCCACGGATGCCGTGGCCGACAGAGCCGCCAGCACGGCACGTCGTCCCTGGCCGCGACAGACCATGGCGTGAGCGTCTCTAGACGGCTCCCCGTGCTGGATCAGCGGCTGAGCATCTACGACAACGTGCCAGATGACGTGCAGCTGTCCGGGAGTGAAGGAGGAAGCGGTGGGAGCAGCAGCGATGCAGAGCGGATGGGTGAGGAGTCGGAGGTGCGTTGACCTGATGGGTTAATCATGCAGATCTCTGTTACCATCATTTAATACTATTGAATAACTACATGTCCAATCCATGAAAAAAGAAATATCAGCGCCTACTTTTGCAAATATGTAGAAAGTTCAAATCTGCTTTAAAAGGAAATTCAGAAACTGATTCATCAGTTTCATGCTGGTCTTATTTGCGGATAGAAAATGAGAAATGGGTTAAAAATATCGACTTCATTTGTACATTTTTAAACGCCTCCAAAGGGACAGAAAAACTTAAAGAGACAAAAAAAAAAAAAAGATCAAGCAGCCAAGTTCTTGGTCTGCTTCTCCAACAGTTGGAGGTTTTGGGGTGAAGTTCCCCTGCAGGTGACAGTTTGATATTCGAGATCCACACAAATACAAAAGAAATGAGGCAAAAAATAAGAAGGTTCTCCTCTCCTGCTCGGCTCTCCTAAAGGAGAATAAAAACTCAAATGAAAGTCTATAAAAGCAGACGTAATTTAATCAGGGATATTGATTCTGCTAAGCTAAGCTCCATATGGAGTTGGACTTTTTTCCCCCACGAAGTCAGCGCTTGTATCAAATTTCATTTCAGTTGGAAAACTGATTGAAACTGCGCAGTCATCTCCGACAACTTCCATTAATCTCTCCAGATGTGATTCTTGCTGAATTGTGAATAAAGTTGGACAAAAACTTTGCCAGCAATAGGAGTACAAGTATTACTGAAGATATCAGGAAGTTGTCTTTGTTTCCGAGCATCTCCAGTGCACCAGACTGGACTGCAGTTTGTTGTCTTTGTTTGTCTCCCAGGTGGGCCGGCTGTTGTCAGACGAGGACGTTTTCTCCGCTCTGGACAGCGTCCTGGCGCGAATCAACGACCTCCAACAGCTGGTCACGTCCTTGTCCGAAAACCTGTCCGAGGATGAGTGTCGGCGAGGCTCCTCCCTGTCCTCCCCTTACTCCCAGGACTCGCCTACCCGCGGCTCCTCCGCCAGCTCCCCCTGCCCCTCCTCCCCCAGCCACATCCACCTGGAGGTGCAGCATCCGGAGGAACCCGGGGAGACCAGGTCGCCGCAGCCCAGGAGCAGGTGTGTGTCACGCAGTTAAATCCAGCTGTATTTACAGAGCATTTCACATTTCACAAGCAATATAACTCTAAGTGCTTCGCTTCGTGTTTAGGAAAACAGATCCGGGCTATTAAAAAGATTAATAATCAGGTCCGGGAAGCACAAACAAATTATTGGACATTTGTGAGCGTGAACCAGGTGCTGACGATGACAGTTATGGGGATTGATTCCCTCCAGCTTCAACCAAAGAAGAGACGGTTAACGCGAGGCACTAAAGATAAAGATACTGGTACCAGTTTTCAAATGTAGAGCCATAAAAAGTTATGGAGTCTTATCTGTGATGTAAAGTCAGGAAAAATCATCAGCATCCGGCATCGCTGATGGGCAAAGTATCTTTAGCATGATCTGCTTTCTGTTTATTGTACAAGAATAGTTTTAACGTTTCTTTTAAAAACACAAAAGCGTATTTTTTCCCTCTGGTGTTCTGACTTCAAATGAGAGAAAAAGAATAAACCTCCAATTAAACTTCTCATAGCTTCCTTTAAATTACTTTAAAACTATTTTAACATGAAAACAGTTTTTCCTTCACCATAAACTATAAAATAAAATATACAAGCTAAATAACTGTGACATTCGCAGTTTGTTTTTGTTTGTCTTGACTGACAGAGTCGTCCAAAATGTACTTTATCTTCACGAGTCCTCCGTCTCTTGGACATGCTCGTGGTGTCTCGCTTGTCTGAGATGGCTGCTGTGTCTCCAGCAGGGCGAGTCAGCAGCTGCACTGGTCCAGCGAGCAGAGCCTGCCCTTCCTGGCCCCCAGTCCTGGGCTGGAGAGCCAGTCGGCCCCCCAGATCCTCCTGCTGCAGAAGCTGGCGCTGCTCAAGCTCACCGCTCTGATGGACAAATACTCGCCGTCCAGCAAGCAGGGCTGGAACTGGTAAGGAGCGTGAATGGATGGTGGGCCATTTCGAGCATAAAAATAGATGCAGAGGTCCAGAGCAGAGATGGCAAGCAGGTGTGGGGAGGGAAACTCACTCTTCAAGGAAACAGCTGCAGGAAGAAGGGCAGGTGGGCAAGCAGAGGGTAAATATTTCAGACACACTTTGGAGGAACATCATTCATTATTCATGAGTCAGGTGCAACAAGAACATTGCATCGAGGGGAAGGAGCTGCTTTCCAAGAGGACCGCTGCTGCTTCACCTTCACCTCCGTCGGCTCTCCGGTTAGCCGCTGAAGCATTCTGGGTTAGGTCCTCTGACTTCAAAGGGTCAAAGCATGACACTATTTAAATCCTTTGTACTGTGGCAGATGTTGGGGGTGGGGGTGGGGGGCTCATACATTGATTTTATACCAAAGAGTTGGAGAGCATTTCTGCCGGGTGCAGCCGAGGCGAGAGAAACGTACCCGCAAAACTGCAACAAGTTGCGTCAGCAGCCGCTTTTCACTTTCACTCAAGTCCACAATCACAGAAAAAAAATAAACCATGAACATGTTTTTCCAAGATTATTCATCATTACATCAAAATGAGTAGGTGTTTGTTTATCAAACATTTAAAATGTAAAATTTCTGTCAGAAAGCAGTTTTGTGTAACATTTAGTGAAATCCATTGGAAAATGTAGAATATGATATTCCTAACTAGCTTTTTATTAATGCATTGCCATGTCAAATTAAGAACTGTTATTTTTTTATTTTATCTGAGAATAAGCTTTAATGTTTTATTTTATTTTATGTTTTATTTTTGCAGTCGCCATGGTTAGAGACTCAGTTGGTTGCAGTTTGCAGTTTGTGCCACTAGATGTCACTACGAGCTACACACTTTTAAAAAAAGTACAAGATGTTTCTCGCTGCTATGCCTGCTGGAGCATGTTTTATACTTTATGTTTTATAATTGTAAAGAAAGAGAAGGAAATTCCCAAATGGATTGTTTAGTATGTTACTCGAAAACAAAATCACAAAAATACAGAACTACACAACATCTGGGAAATGAGAGGTTCGTCCTTTGGATCAAGTGTATTTTTGCGTCTCGATGACGTGGGATTTTTTAAGCTGTGTTCCTCCTGATATAAAATCCCATCCATCATTAATATGATTTCCTTCCACTAGTGTGCTTTGGTTTAAAAAAAAAAAACAAAAAAACCCACATATGTGTAGGAGAGTGACGTGGGGCAAGATACTCATAGCTACCATCGCTGCTGTCAATCATCAGATCAGTCTCATGATAAGTGATGCAGTTTGATTGTTTGTCTGTAGGCTACACAGCTCCTGGAAAAGTTTGAGCTTTCCTCAACTTCCCACTGCAAACGAAGCAACAAACCCACAGTTCAATACGCAACAGCCTCCCATTCAAAGCGAATGAGGAGAGCGAGGAAGCTTGACAGGCTCTGCGTGAATCCTGCTGAATCAGGATTTTTTTTAGGTGTGCATTTGAAGACGTCAGCATTTGAATCTCAACCTGCTGCTTCTGTCTCGGCACCTATAACTGCAGCAGCCACTTTCACCACTTCCACTCAGTGAAATACTTTCAGCTCTGAGTGGAAAATAAGCACAGCGTTTATTTCACAATCTCGGCTCTTCTCGCCTCGTCTAAAACAAACAAAAACTATAGATTCAGCTATATTGCCAAAGCGCACATTAGCATAATAATTTCACACAAATCCACACGCTTGCGTCTCATAACTCCCCTAAACAAACTGGCTGTGGCCTGTTTTGGTTTCATAGAGAGAAAAAAAAGTGGCATTGAAATTCTTATCATTTTCACCGCCGGAAAGCAGCTAAATAATGGGATTTTATTTATAAGTATCCATATACTTTGGATTTAAAAAAAAAAAAAAGTAAATGGATGCTTGTGTTCTTAAATGAAGCGTTTCCAGAGCCGCGATTGCAGCTCGTTCTCGTTTGTAACGTTCAGCTGCCTGTAATTGGCAAACAGTATGTGGATTTAATGAGATCAGTGTTTTGCCTCCTACACGTCGCCTTTGGAATAAGCTCTCGTGCAAAATTGAGACAAATTCATTTTTTATTAACAATAAAACGTTGATATATTCTCCCCGTTTACTTCGCCGAACCCTTCTGTTTCGTAACATCCTCTGAGCGAATGCATGACCTGCTTGTTTTATGCTTTTGCTAAAAACAAATTAGATTTTTTCTTTTTTTTTTTTGCGTGTAGTGTTGGGCTCAGTGAGATAAGGCTGAATGCGGCGAATGAGCATTTTGAACAGAACCCCCTCCTGAAATTACTCTTCATACTTATTAGTCTTTAATTTTCAGGATCAGAGAGATGTAGGAAAAGAAAAGCAGATCCTTTCTGGAAGAGAAATAAAACTTCAGCATGGCCTCCTGGGGATCAGGTGTGTTTTATAGAGTATAAATGTTCTTAAAACGTCTGGCTTGAGAGGGAAATCGGGGCTAATTGACCTCTAAACCCAAAAGAAGGAAAACAAGTCAACATTAAGAGGAAAGCAGAAGTTTTAAATTGGCACAAACTCTCAAGTACAAAATAACTTTTCCCCACACACTGTAAGTGGACCTAATGTCTGTTGGACTCTGTGGGTTACGGGATAAAAATGCACATTAAAAAACACGGTTTTGCATGGTGGACGATGCATACGTCACTCCTGAGACACTCTTTTCACTTTCCCTCTCTTTTTAACACTTACATACAATAAATCTGCATTAAGAATATGGAAACTGGCCTGGTTTGTACACTTAAACTAGAAATAAGTGGCAAAAGCTTGTTTTTTTTAATCTCAATAAAACCACTAGTTAAGTCTACAAAAAATCACTCACTTCTAAGATTTATGAGCAGTTTTCCAATCTTTACTGCAGCTGACTAGTCCTAGTGGTGAAATTAGGAAACGTTTTAATATTTAAAGCCATCTGATACCCAGAAACAAGTTTTATAAGATCATTTTTTGCTCAACCACATAGAAGTGGGGATTTTAGTTCAGCACAGAAACTGGAATAAGCAGAAAAAGCTCCCTTGTTTCTTCAGATTGACTAAACTACAATGATCACGCCCCCACCCATGACGCAGCGTGGCACCAGTTTTCTTCACAGCTTTAAAGTCTGGCACAAGCACCGAAACGGCACCGGATCCTTTTAGATGGCCCAAAGGTCATGAACCGGGCCTAATTTGACTTACGGGAGGTGTTTAATTGGTCACATGTGGTGCAAATGTCATTAAACTGGCTTTGGTGTGAATCATGGGAAATATTGTGGCCCAAATCCTCAATAAAGCTTTAGTCCATGTCGAGTGGATATGGAGCTGAGTTTTGGTGTTAACTTGTCGTGGGTCAATGTGGTCAAATTTAGGTTAAACGTTCTCTGGTTCTGGGTTGGTTGTAATCAAATTAACTTTATATCTGCGGCATAC
>JAOWBL010039205.1:0-10801 GCA_028564865.1 Zenarchopterus dispar | reverse complement strand
GTGGATGTGGCGCGGCTCCGTGGAGGTGGACGCGCCGCAGCAGGAGCTGCTCCACCGGCTGCTGAGGGAGCCGCGGCTCTGGGAGCAAAACCTGCGCCAGTCCGCCGTCATCCAGACCCTGTCCAAGGACGCCGAGGTCTACCGCTTCGTCCTCCAGGGCCAGGGCCACAGCCTGGGCTCCCAGCCCCCGCAGGAGCACCTGCTGCTCAGGTAACGAGGCAAAAAGGCTCTACGCAGCGAGGAGGACATGCTGAAAGTACCCTCAAAGTGTCAGCTTTAGTTAAACTGACAGAGCACACTTTTCTGTCTGGAGGGGGTTCTGAAAATTTAATCCACAGCTCCAGTCAGATGAGACATTTGTAGTTGGACGGCATCTTTGTTCTTCCATATTTATTCTCTTTATGGCAGCTGACGCAAACTTCTTTGTAAGAAATGAAAATTAGTGCATGTTCATAATGCATTCAGTCGCTGTGGCTGTTTCCAGCAGAATTTAATGAAAATTGCAAGATCAACAATTGTTGTCTTTGATAAGAGGGTGCTGCAGCCGCTTTGAGGCTTCGAGCTGTTTAATACTTAATCACGTCTTCTGTAAACAACACAGAAACATTGTTGGTGGCTCAAACTGAACGCAAGAAAAACTTTTATAGAAATCCAAAGATGAATCCACAACGTTAGCATTTAATCTGAACATTTCGACTCCCGTCCAGGACATGGCAGGCCGACCCATCCTCCGGTCCGCTCTACGTTTCCTCTGTGTCCACGGAGCACCCCGAGGTGCCGGCGGAGGGGGTCAGGGCCCACGTGCACGCCTGCCTCTACCTGCTGGAGCCCACGGGAGCAATCAAGACCCGGCTGACGCACCTGTGTCGAACAGATACAAGGTGAGAGTCGAATTTATCAGCAATTACTCTGGATGAAGGCGTGGAAGCAGATTTCAATCATGTTTTTAAAACTTTATTTAAATAAAAATGAGGAAATGGGTTCTTCAGGTGAGACCGAGCCACAGCGAGGCTCAGAGGGTTTTAAAATTTGCAAAGAGCCTATTAAATAAGGTTATCTGTGAAGAACTTCGTCCATCTTATCTGTTAATTAAGATTGCTCCATTTCCGACCCCGGCCAGCCTGCATCCTGCAGGTGAGCATATTTTCAAAGGGCACGAGAAAAGAAGTTGCTGCAGACTTTCTGAAGTCTACGTGATCAATCTGACCATCAGCGGGGCCTCCAGCTGCATTCAGACGAGTAGATAAACCCAACCTGACCGCGGCTGAAAACACCATTAAACTTCCCAGTGACGGTAAAGGAAGTACGATTCGGTTACGGGAAGCTCTTCCCGAGGGCAGGGTGGCCATTTCCTGGTGAAATCTGGCTCCGACTCTTAAACCCAACGTGTTTCCATGTTTGATCTCGCCGTTTGCAAACGAAGGGTTTTCCAGAGAGATGTTTGAGCTCTGCGAGAGCAAATTCACAAACGGCCGCAATGAGAGCCGAAGCCAGATGCAGCAAAAGATCCCAAGTTGGACTGAGGGGAGTCGAAAACATCACCGGCAGCCGCTTTGCACTGACTGACACATGACTTCACCTCTTCTTAACTCAATCTCTCTTCCACAGTAAAATGTAAGGAAAGCATTTTTTCCTTTACATTTAGGGAAGAGTGATAAAGCATATATTTAACCCCTTTTAGGGCAGTCAGTCAAATACTTGCAATTTTAAAATTTCCACTAATAGGAGAATATTAAAAGGATGTACGTTTAATCCTTTGTTGTCACTGTTCCACAAATCAAAGCTCACAGAGCTGAAATAACCACAGATAACCTGATTTAATAGGCTATTTGCGAATTTTAAAATCCTCTGAGCTTTCCTCGTTTTTAGTTAAATAAAGTCTTAAAAAACATGACTGAAATCTGCTCCCACAGCTGCCCAGACCGCCCTCCTTTAATGTTTCGAGATGATGAACCGAGCCAATGAACGCCATCGAGCAAAGTTTCCTCTCTGTGCAGAAGTTTGAATGGCGCTCCTCACTTGTGAGTCTCCGCTAAATGAACCAGATCATTCTGTCGTGATGCTGATTTGCCAGCTCACCCTGAAATGGGTGTCTTCGGAGACAAAAAAAAAAAAAAAAAAGACACTGACTCACAACATCAAAAAGCGGGAAGACAGATTTGATCTGGAACCGTGCGATTATCTCAGCAGGCTTTACGTCCGCCCGTTACCACGGAGATGACGGGATCACTGACACGATCGTGCGCTTGTGCCTCCTCCTGATGAACAGAGCAGACTCTGCGTGCTGATAGACGGCGGCGTTTGACTGAGAGCCGTTATCTGGAGCAACGCAGAGGCAAAAATAAGCCTCATTTCCATCATCGTTTACGGCATCAGAGCAGCATCAGCCCCCCGCCCCAACTCCCGGCTCCCCACCCCCGTTACGCAACAGTGATCACGTAAGAAAGGAGCGGAAACACCCAGAGGGACGAATGTTTTCACTCTTTCCTTTGTCTGTCTCGCACTTCCTGCCTGACACCCCTCGCCACCCTCCCCGCCCTGCATTTCCTGAGCCTTTCTGCCGTGTCGGCCCGTCTTGGGATTGCTGTGGCGTTAATCTGAGGAGCTTGTTGGCTTTCAAGGCGAGGTAGCAGATCCTCAGCGTCAAGGTCATGAGAGCATCTTACAGTAGAGGCCTGTGAGGAAATAAAAGCCGTTATTTCCTCTGTGAATTTTGAACTGGAAACAGTAGCTAACTTTCTTTCTTTTTAGATTATGTAATTTCAGTGGTGGAGTTTCTGTTGGTCGTTTGACATTTAGCCTAAGAAGTGTAACATTTTAGCAAATATCTGCTGCCATCCAGGTAGCATATTTCTCCAGGGAAGTTCCTTTCATCGCTGCAGAACTTTACCGACTCCTAAGCTTCTTAGAAAGGGGGAAAAGTCTTCGAGGTCAAGACTGAAGAAATCAGTCTGCCGTCCCTCCAGAATGAAGAAAGGTTTAATTATTTTTGTTCGGGCACATCCGCGGCCTTGCCAAGTTTCTTCTCTCTTAGAACTGGCAGGAAGTCAGGATGATGACGTATTTAACTCTGGGTGAGCCAATCGTGACGCGAAGGGAGGCCTCTCTGGGAAATTAGAGTGAAAGCACGGGTCAAACGTCAAATAATAAAATGGAGGATTTTGTACTCCTACACTCGTTATGTAAAGTGTTCTTGACCTTTCTGACCATTAACAGATGTTTTTTGGATTTTTTGATTTGGTTTCAGGGGTCGGTCGCAGGAGTGGTACAGCAAAGTGGGTGGGCATCTTCTGGCCTCTGGTCTCTTGGCCATCAAAGACTCCTTCAGAGCCGACTACAAAGAAACCAAAATATGAATCCACACAGAAGAAGAAGAAGTCGGAGCCCTTGTACCTCCAGGTGGATGGGCAGCATCATCTTCCTGCTTCTATAAGTTTTGAAACTCTTCAGTTGGAGACGTTTTGTTGTCATCTGTGATCTTCCAGACCTCCAGCAGCAGCACCTCAGAACAAAAAGACAAGCTTTTGTCTTCTGAAGTAAAAGGCAGAAAAGGAGCGAGTAGACAGTTCAGCGATGTCCCAGTGGAGCCTTTTGCCAATAACATGTTTATCAAACTCTTTCCTGTAGGAAGAGAAAGAGGCAAGGGAAATATGTGGAAGATTCCTGGACAAACACGGGAAATGAGGACAGAAACTCAGGAAACAGACTTTTAGCCTGCAGACATTTGACTCTGGAGGAAAGGGTGGAGGATGAGGGGGAGGGGGGTGTCAAACCTTTGACCACAAACAAGGCAGCGTCCCTGAGGGAACCTTCACAGAGCTGCCTGGAAGTCCTGCAGAAGCTGAAACAGACGCGGAAACGCAGGGCCTTCAACGGGATTACAGTTAGAAATCTGCCAAAGAGGATGATGGGATTTGGTGTCCGTTTAATTCGATTGATCACTGATCACTACACATGCAGATGTTGTCCTGTTTGTGAAGTAAAACGAAGGTTCTGCTGCAGAAGGAAACTAAACACAGATGGGCTTAAAAAAGAGGGATGCACTTATTCATAAATCCATTTCTCATCAATACTGCAGAAAAAAAACCCTAAAATATCTTGTCATGGTTTATTTTAATGTTCTGAATCACAAAATGAAGATATTATAGCAGATGTGCCCTCGTTCACGACTTGCCTTGCTTCCATCCTGAGCAGGAACAAATGTGATCAGTTGTTTATTGATGAGACGACGGCACGTGAGCGCGTTGTTATGTTTGCCTCGACTTGCCAACAGTTTTAAGTTTTATTGTCATCTTCAGTTGGTTTGATATTATTTGGTTGTACACTTGTTTTGGGTCGTTCATGCAGCAGTTTTTATTAGTATTTTTGTTGAGCTGCTGCACAGCTTAACAACTTTTGTTTTTGCTTCTGAATCCGTCTCCATGACGACGACGACGTGACCTCTACCTCTGCACCGGACGACGCCGCAGCGACGAACTGTTGGAGGCTGATGTTTTTGTTTGCTTGCCACCAACGTCTTCTTTAAATATTTATTCTCGCCCGTCTCTGCACTTGTACAGTTTTACCTGGGTCGACTCACCTTTCGGAGTGTTGCTGTTGTATTCATTAGACGCTATATCTCAGATTATTATTTAAATGAATGTTGTATCCAGATGTGCTTATTTAACTGCCAGCTTTCAGAAAATGCTTGTGTGGAGTCTGAATTTAATCAGTGGCAAAGCACCTAATTAAAATGCTCATTTCCTCTCTGAACCAGGCTTCTGTTGTTGTTTGATTTGTTTTTGTGTTTTTCTCCCCTCCGTCACACGATTTGGTGCCAAAAACATTACAGACAGTAATTTCACAAAAAAGTGGAGGAAGCAGCAGGCAATGTGAAGATGAGATGCTGCGCAGCACCGCTGCAGCGAGGGAATTAATAAGTCTGATAGCATGATGAAGCATACTTCCAAATATATATTTTCAAAAGAAAAAAAAAATCACAACCTTCTAACACTCAACACCCACTCGTGTTTCATTTGCATAAATCTCATTTACATATCTTATTGATTCATCTCTGATAAATGGAGTGAGAGGCAGAATCCGGAGATAAAAGTAACTAAAAATATAATTCACGCGGTGAGGGCTAAAAAACCAGATCTTCAGAAAGTGGAATAATTTATGCAAATTATAGCTGAAGTGCCTGGAGGTGGCGTAATGATATATCATTTGGTGCTAAAGCTCCGTGAAGTGAACCATAGGTGAACTTGCAGTTAAAGGTTAAAAGGTAAACATTTCCTTAAGAGGTTCTGGAGGCCAAAAACGGAGCTAAAGTGAGGCGAGACTCGTCTTCGTCAGCGTATTACTTTGTCAGCTGAATGTGAGAAAAATAAGCAGTTTGTGACACATAAGCTGCTAAAAGACAAACCTGGGAAGTTTTGAATCAGTCTTCCGCCCCCTGGTGGCCAAAACCATACCAGCTGTGTCTGAAATCACCAGGTAGAGCACTTCCTGGTGGGTTCACTACTTTGTAGAGCTCTCTAGTAATGTCGGGAGAATTGTCAAACTCTATAAATTGTACTAAATACATGTTATTTCTTCTTCTCCTCCTTTCAGCTGTTTCCTTCAGGCGTCACCACAGCCAATCACCCTTCTCCGTCTAACTCTATCCTGTGGATCATCTTCTCTCACAGCAAAGCCACTTTATGTCCTTTTTTACTACTTCTACAAATCTCTGGTCTTCCTCCAGGGCTCCCTCCTGGAAGTTCTAACCTCATCATCCTTCTAGTGATAAATTCAGTAGCTCTCCTCCATACATGTCCAAACCATCTCTGTCTGGCTTCTCTGACTTTATCTGGAAAACATCTAACATGCACCGTCCCTCTGATGTCATCTTTCCTGATTCTATCCATCCTCCTCACTTCCAAAGATAACCTCAACATTTTAACCTCTGCTACTTCCAACTCCTGGGTCTCCAGTCTTTTCCTCAGTGCAAGTCTTGAGATCATACCACACTGAAGGTCTCACCGCCGTCTTCTACACCTTTCCTTTCATTCTTGCTGACACCCTTTTATCACACATCACCCACGGCACTTTTCTCCACCCATTCCAACCTGCTTGCACACACTTCTTCACCTCTTTTCCACATTCCAGTGTTAACTGGAAAATCCTCCACCTTCTTCATCTCTGCTCCCTGTGCCATCCTTCCACTTCTGTCCCACTCATTCACACACATGCAGTCTTGCTGCAGCTAACCTTCACACCCTCTTTTCTTTCCAGAGCATACCTCCACCTCTCTAGATTTCCCTCCGCCTGCTCCCTGATCTCACTGCAGATCACAATGTCATCTGCAAACATCATGGACCTTGGAGATTCCTGTCTGACCTCACCCGTCAGCCTGTCCATCACCATAGCAAACAAGAAGGGGCTCGTGGCTGGTCCCTGATGCAGTCAAAGCCATTAGCTGGGATACACGCAAAACAACTCCCTTCCTCTTTATGACTCATTAAACTTACATTAATATTTGAAGTACAGTAGAAGCTGAACAGAGCAAATATGAGAACCCAACACGTCATCAAAAAAACTACAGTTTAACTATTAAAAATAAATGCCTTAAACATAAAAAAAGAGCCGAGGAGGGACCCTATACTACTCTGGCTTGAGTTTTTTTTTTTTTTTAAATAATAAAGTCAATATTTGGTGTCCGATTATTAAAATCAAGATGTGTATTTACGGGTTAGTTTAGTTAAGTAACAGCTGTTAACATCTGCAATTGACACCTTGTTCCAACATCTGATCTGCACCTTTTTATCTGTGCAGGTATTTCAGTGTTCACATCGTGATTTTTTTTGTTTTTAAAGGTGTAAATCAACATGTGATGTACCCGACTGGTCCAGCTGCACCCGAAAGGAAGAAAACTTCCAAACTAAGAAAGTGGACAAGTGTTGCTTTGTCAGTTTAGTTTAGAGAGAGAAGACGTGTGAAATCTTCATTTCAGGTGTAAATCAGGTCTGAAGGAGCTCCCCTCCTCTCAGCTGAGCCTCTGGAGGGGAGAAAGGTCATTTTTAATTAGGTCTAGATCTGTAAATAACAACCTGACCTTAGATATAGCAGATATTTAGTCGACCTCAGGAAGTAGTCCTTTAACGCCAGCTGAAACCGTTTTTCTTCCCCGTTTGAAGTTTACAAATCAGGCTTTAAGACGAGAACATTTGAAATGACTCTGGGTTGGGTTTTAGGATTCATAATGGTTCTTTAATTTAAAAAAAAGAAACGTTCAATGATATGAGCATAAGGTTCTTTTCGCCACCAGGGTTGGATTTCATAACCTTTATGAAAAGTCAAGTCCGGTGAGTTTTGGCTGCGACGTGGGTTCGAGAGGGCTCGTCCTCGGAGCCGCTCTCCTTCTGGATTCTGCTGGTCCGGGAAGCAGACCGGATCACATCCTCTGGACGGGGTTGATGCCCAGGATGTCGAAGCCTTTAGCCATGACGATGGCTGTGGCTTCGCAGAGGAGCATCCTCCACATGTTGATCTTCACCACCTCACCTGCAGAGGAGCAGAGGAGAAGGAAGTTCAGGTTTCACGCCTTCAGGTCCAGAATCCCAAAGTCTCCACTTATCAACGATACACACCGTACTGATGTATTATTTCATTTTGTATTTACATGTTTAGTAAAAGAGTGTATTTTGTTTTTTTAATACAAAAAACCTGTTACCATGGTGACTGGACGTGGCCATCATGACATGTGGAGTTTACATAAAACGATTTCTCATCCTATTACGCAGAAAATCTTCTATTTGGTTTAGATCTGAGCTCTCGGGTTGGACTTTAAAACCGGCTCACCCGTCTGTCGGTCCTTCTCCACGCAGTAGCAGCTGTCGTAGAACTCTGTGAAGGTGGTGGCGAGCTCGTACAGGTAGTCGCACAGTGTGTGGAGCAGCAGGTCGTCCAGGATCTTCTGCAGGACTTCTGGGAAGCGCAGGATGCACTTCCCCAGCTTCCACTCCTTGTCGTGCTCCAGGAGGACCTCCGTGGTCTCGGCGGCTCTCCTCAACGTGGCCTCGTCGATGTTGGCCAGGCGAGCAATGGACCTGCGACAAGTCAGCGGAAACGTGCTGCGTGTTGTTAAAAAAGGCAGCGAAATGGCAACGCGATGAGTCTTCAAGCAGAAAACAAAACATCTTAAAATCGGCACCCGTGTCGGAGCAGAACAACATGGACTAAGATGCAAGACTCAACAGGATCTCAACAATGACTTTTTCACCATGACCACCTGAGATCTAACAGGACCAATAGAGACACCGTCCACTGAGTGAGCTCTAATCCTGTTTTAAGTCATATTTATCGGATAGATTCCAGCGAGTTCATGTAAATGTGTAGTCGTCCTCATTCACCAGAACTGTTTATGGTGTTCACCAGGGTTCTGTACTTGGGCTCCAACTCTTCAGTCTCTACATGTTTCCATTAGATATTATTATTATTAGACAGCACAGCATACATTTTCTTGACTCTGCAGACGATACTCAGCTTTACCTCTCCGTGAAGCCAGAAGAAAAACCTGCACACCAACAGGACTACAAACATGTCTTCATGACAAAGACCTGGATGACTCGTAACTCCCTGTTGCTGTACTCAGATAAGATTAACTCTGCGTTGCTTTAATTTGGCATCTAGCACTACTGCGAGGAACCTTGGAGTTATTTTTGTAAAATGAAGAAATGAAAAAAGAAAAAAAAGAAAAGAAAAACTGTGTGACTTTCTGGTGCAGTATTAACCCGGTTTAATTCCTGTCTAACATATATTTTCTAATCTAATTTGTCACCAACTGTAGTCTACAAATCAATCATGCAAACAAAGAAAATGTAATCTTTCCGGTTCAGCAAATCACACAACATTTAGTAGCAAACTTATCAAAATACCAGACCTATAAATCATAGTTTACAGTCATAGACTTATATACATTTTTGAAGCCTCTGATCATATCTGTAGGAACAAATTTTTAAAACCTCCACTTAATTTCTGAAGGGGGGGGGGGTGTTAGGGTCTGATTGCAGGAACATCAAATCCTCTCTGGCTCATCCCACCCATGAAATAAATAAATAAAATCAATCTCTTCCAGGCACTGTCACTCCGAGTCCAACACCTCCAGGAAAGCTGCAGGGAACGCAGATCGACAGGGCTCGGTGCATCCAGGAGACGCTCACTCCAAACGGGGTAAGGTGTGACGAGAGACCGGAAGAAACCCGGAGACTAACCCCGTCCCACAAGTGGCCCTGTGGATGTGAGGATGACCTGATACAGGTAATCAAAGTACAAAAGGATGAAGTGGGAGGTTCTACAGGAAAGAGAGGAGAAAGAACTTCATTTGCTTTAAAAAGCTGGGAGCTTTAAAAAGGGGAGAAGCTGCTACAGAAAAACCAAGTTTATCGTTTTATATATATATATTTTTTTTTTTGTCCTGCACTTCCCAGGTTGGAAAACTAAGCAGAGTGAGTCCCCGCCAGCGGGGAAAGCCAGGACTCCTGGATACGGCGAGCTGCTCGGCTGCCACGAGGAGATGCGCCAGAGAGTGACGGGCACATCCCAGCATGCACGGCCAAGCTAAGCACACTCCTCCTCCAACCCACCAGTGAGGACTGCTCGTTTATTTTCACATCTGTCTGGCCTAGAATTCCCCCGCACTTCCCAAGTCGCATCATTTCCATCGCCCAGGGATGCTGGTCTGTGTTACACAATCATCATTATTTTAGTTGGATCTTCACCATCAATGAGCACAAAATATAAAATGGAGGGATTTTAAGCCTTGTACCTTCAACTCACCAACTTTAGCCCTTTCCCGATTTCTGTGACCAATCAGCAAAAAAACTTGTGTCTCTATTTGATCTTCACTGTGAAAGGGGCTTTCGTTGCTCTCTGAAGAAACGCTGTCATGTGTTGGTTTTTCCAAAACTTTTTAGAAATTTCCAGAAAAAGTAGTTCAGTGGGATCTGACCACCCGGGGCCAGCCACGGCCCCACAGTCGACCTGAGTCCATCAACGTTTACTCCCACCTACAAACACGCCTCACTGATACAGACGTGGACTTCATCCGTCAGTGGTTTGACTTAAAGGTGTATTTATTACTGTAAGCAGGAATGCCAAAGCAGTTTTAAAGGTTATTTGCATTTAAACGGATTAACGGCGAACCGTCACCTGATGCGGGTGAAAGCGTAGAGGAGGTACGCCGCCGTGTTGCCCCTGTCGTCCAGCATCTTGTCAAAGGAGAAGACGTAGTCGTTGATGCGGTTGTGGGACAGGTCGGCGTACTTGACGCAGCCGAAGGCGACAGCTCTCTGGGCCTTGACGAGCTCCTCTGGGGCCAGCACCTGCGGGGAGACCATCTCCATCACGCTCACGTTTCACTTACGGGAGACGGTCCTCCACGTCACCCAACACTCATCACGGGACCTCGACGGCTGATAAATTCACGTTTTGTTTTCCCCGCCTCATCGTTTACTAACCTTTGTGATCCAAGCCAAATAATGACTTTAACATATCAAACCTCCGGCAGAGATTAAACGGACTTAAGTCGAAGGCTCACCTCGGAACCCGTGGGTGATGCGTTTGATACCGCCGGGAGACGGGAGAGGGGGACGGGGGGCAGCCAAGCAGAACATACGAGACTGACAGGTAAAAGTAATAAGACATGAGAAAAGGAACAAAGCTTCACAAAACAACAACAACAACAAAAGAGGGATGGGTTGTGATAAAATATGATACATTTGGGGTACATAAGACACACGAGAGCACAGAGGTCAGGCCAGGACAAAAGAAGAAGAAATGT